>JAZHYW010043652.1:0-25069 GCA_037355805.1 Ixodes ricinus | reverse complement strand
TCTACTTGGTAGGCGCAACAAGGAACGCTCACCGTAGCCCTGCGGAAGTCGAGGTTGAAAGAACAACGTGAGGAAGCGGACCATTTGCCCTCACCCTCCAAAGGCCGTGTCTACAACAACAATCTTCCCGCGTCACGCAAGCCCAGACCGACAATCTTCCATCACACACCAGATCTTCCACCACATCTACAGAGGCGACCAGACTCCCCCACCTGCCCAAAATGCGGAGAATACCCTTCCATCCCTCACACCTGCTGGTCTTGGAACCCACCCACCCCTTCCCCCAACCCTCACACATGTCATTTCTTTGGGAGGAATGGCTGGCTCCAACTCCACGGGCACCGACGTACCCACCGCATTAGAAGCCTAATTAATCACTCCGGCCCCCTTGCGGAATGCATCCGCGAGACGTGGGCCGGACGGGCCATCTGGACCAGGACGTGGTCCCCTATACAAAATAAAGTTTTTGCTTGATTGCTTGCTTTCTTGCTTGCTTCTTGCGTTTTCTCACCATACGTATGAGTCACCGAAACATTTGTGACTTCAATGTCGCTTACCAGGCTATATCGTTTAACTGACCTGGTGACTTGCGGCGTCAGCTTTGAATAACAGCAACGTAACATAAGAAGAACGGGGCTCTGTGAAACGGCCTTTAGCCTCCTAGGCATATTCCACGTAAACAAACATCTCGAATTTGATACCAAGACAAGGAGAAAAAGGCACATAAAACAAATGTAAAAGACGGGCGTTTTTAGAGCGCAGCTCTTAGGCGCCCGTTTCCGGCCAGGCGGCGTCGCCGACGCCGTCGGCGTAACCACCCTTTGCATGCAACTCAGGTTGCATGCAACCTGAAAGTTAGCATGCAAACTTAGCGTTGCATGTCGCCGCAACCACGCGTTGCAGGCAACTCAGGTTGCATGTCGCTGTAACAACGCGTTGCAAACAACACAGGTTGCATGGAACCTGAGTTGCATGCAGCCTGAGTAGCTTGCAGCCCCCTGAAGTCACGTGACCCCGAGGTCACGCGACCCCCAGGTCACGTGGCCCCCAGGCCACGTGACCTCCCGAAGTCGCTGACCCCCCCCCGAGTCACGTGACCCCCTTCCCGAGGTTCCGTGACCCCCACCCCACCCCCGAGGTCACGTAACCCCCCCCGAAGTCACATGACACCCTCCCCCCCCCCGTGCCCTCCCGTCCTCCTCAAGAGCTGCGGTCTAATTCGGCGTTACAGGGATTTGTAAACGACTTTCATTTTTTTTAAGTATCAAGTTGTTTTTGCTTAAATCAGTGAAATTGTGTGTTTCGATTCATTGAATCACTTAAATTAAGATCCGTTTCCAGAGGAATCGCAGGTGACACACACACCAAATAAAAAAAAGAAAGCACAAGCAATGAGATGTGTTTCTGGCCGCAACCGACCCGACGAGCGTTAGTGAGGTAGTCGCGGTAGATGGAACAAGCTACCGCCTATCGCTACTTAATCTGAAAAAGCTCCCGGTTACTTCCAGTGGCCTCAAGATCGAATAATAAAAGCCTTCGCATTTAGGTTCATATATGAGTTTCCTGTTTTAGCGCGAGTCATGAATTGCCTTTCTTTGGTACGAGACTGCGCACTTCCATCTAAAATTGTAAATAGTGGGTTAAACCCCTTGAAACCCGTTATCAGACAGGTTTGGGAGCCACGCCATCGCCTGTTACTTGGCAGTCAGGCTCACGTCTCGAGTTTTATTTTTACTATCCGGGGCGGTTGCTAGGTTGCCGCCAAGGGGCGCAACTTGTGTCATGAAACTATAGTGCTGGCGACCCTTCGTAAGTTTGCAACACTCAAGCAATATTTCGAATAGTCTTTTTTTTTTTTCACTCTTGCATTGCACAGCGTTTTTACTATCAATCACTGCTGCCATGCTTCGCTACTTTCCTGCTGTATTCCTCGCTGCCATTAACGAGCAATGTTGTCACGTGCATATACTTATTTAGCGACCCAGCACATTTTGATCAAAGAGGGCGCCCTAATGAGAAAGACTGAGGTCCCTGACGCGGCCTCCGCTCCCTGTGGTGAAGAGTAAGTAACATACTCCCTGACGTAAGACGTTGCCAAGTAACGAGGGCCACTTGTAATCCCTTACATTTATCAGTAATTTTGTAAAGGAATAATTGCATATTTTACAAAGTAATTTTGAAGTAATTCCCTTACTCATTTACTAAAGGTTGATTGTAATCCTTTATTTTTCGTTTTAATACACGGGTGGAAAATCGAGTATATAAAACTCCAACCACACAAAAAAAATATAGTTTCTATTTTGTTACGGGTAAGGTTTATTGGTGTTACACTGCCACCTGCACACACATAACGCAAGCCCTAGCTTCGTTCAGATGTTGAAATCCTTTCTTCATGTCACCTAATGTCACATTAAGACTGAATTCAAATCTTTCTTTTTTGGTTTCGTTGTTTGCAAATTGTAACTCGTCAGCTTGCTTGCCCACGGCGAAGGGGAAACACACTCATACAAGCAACCGGGCTCGCAGTGCAAACAATATTAGGCAAACTCCCAAAGTCAAAATGCTTGCTTCAACAAAAAACAAAGACAGTGGTCGAAGTGCACGCGAGTTGGTGTAGCGGATCTGTGACGCCTGTTCTTTTCCTCCTTCACTCTTCTTCTTTTTTTTTTTTTTTTGCTTTTGAAGACGCGGGGAGGAGACGAAACGATCGTCGACTGTGCGCCTTCCAAAAACTCGAGGCAATTAACAATGCCCTCCTCTTTATAGTGACAGCGACAGTTAGCATAATGTCGCAACCAGGAGGGACGCTTCGTTTTCCGCTGAATAAAGTTCAACACAGATATCGAATGAAAAGGATGTGACATTAACCGGCATGCTCCTCAAAACAAATTACAACAATTATCATCTATTTGAGGTACGAATATTTATTTGGTTTTCGTGCTGCTTTTCACTTAATCTACATGCGTGCTACATGCTACGTCCTACGTGCCTTTTAGACGGCATCAAGAAACGGTAGGCACGGGATACGTGCGTCTTCATTTCCGTTTTAATCGACATCAATTTTGTTTTTGTTTTTTGAAGGATCCTCAAAAAAGCGCCATCCTCGTATTCACTGACGTCTGGACCAAGGCATGACATCTGTTCAGATCTAATGGAAGATTCATATAAAAACATAATCTATAACTTAATTGTCACGTCTAGTTACCGTGACTTCCTATTTTCCTATACCGCCGTTAGGTGATGTTTGCCGGCTAAAATATGTTTATATAATATATTCACATACATTCATTTTATTCGAGGTTTATTATCTGTATTAAAATTTGATCGCTTCGGAATTCTAACAGTATCAAACTCCGGCTGTAACAAAAAAGCTCAAGGTCACAAAAGTGTGACTCGTGGCAGCTATAAACGCATTCCACAACACTTGTGTTTTTGTGTCTTACCCTTGAACATTAACGTAGAAAGTAAAGCAGCGAAAGTAGTGGATTACTTTTTGTGGCAACGCTCACTTACTTTTATGGAAGGGTAATTGTAACTGTAACTAGTCGCAATTTAATCTTGTGTAATTGTAAATTCAATTCCTTACTTTTTTTAGTAACCTGTACAAGTATGCATACACCCACGAAAAAAAATAGGAAACAAAAACTGCCCGTCTCTTTGGTATAGATCCCAAAGGAGTTGTAATCGCATAGCATTTATATTTCTTTGGGATCCTCTGTGACGTTATGATGTTACTAGACCTTCACCAGATGACGTGACGTCAGAAGACGTCACGTGACTTCATGACGTCGCAACACGTCACTGTGTCCAGTAGCGCTTAGTTTCGCAGCTGCGCATAGACTCTCCTTGCACTTGCAGTACCCCCTCAATCACCACGACTCACCTCCCGTCGTTCGACGCACGCCCGACGGCTGCTATGGTAACTAAAGCGTATTCTGTGGAATACGTACGTTTCGAAAGCACAACGTCTAGATGGCGCTCCACCGTACTTTATGGAACACGCAGTTAGGAAACGGAAATCTAGATGGCGCTTCAAACGACGTGAGGTGGACTGAGGGAGTGAAAATGGACACCCCCTTCTCCGGGAATTCCACAACTGAGGTAATCTAGTAACAATGCCCGTAACGCTATGATGCCTACGCGACGTCGCTGTGTTAGGTCACGGTGTCACCTAGCCGGTTGTCACTTGATATCCCAGTGTTCACGCGATGTTGCAGTGTCGCGTAAAAGAAAAAATGACCCGAGAGTCTGCCTCCCTATGAGCTTTTCACCATTCAGAGCACCATGCTCAGCCACCAGCTATTGTAAACACCATGACGTCATCAGCCTGACGTCACCATCGAGGCCACATGCCGCGGACACAAAAAAACAACAACCAAAGAGCTGGCCCAGTAAATGCTATTCGCTTAGAAAGAAAACACAAGCACGATTCAAACTGAACGAACCGAAAAACCTTGCCCTTAGCCAAGTATACAGAGTGAACTGCGCGGCATTTCCGCAGCTCGCGTACAATGAGCGGCAGTGCCGTCGACACAGGCCCGTTGGTATTGGGCTGCCTTCATAAAAAAAGAAGAAAGAAAAAGAAAACATGTGGCTGCTCCATCTGTTGAGTCAACTTCTACACTCTTCGCCCATTCGCTGTCGGCCTCGCGCAGCTTCGTTTCCCTGCTGGCCGGACCTTGCCCATTGGAGTCGTCGAGGGAAAACGAGCGGCGCGATATGACTCTGGCGGCAAGGTCCAAGCCAGGCGTAAGGTTCTTTAGCCCCGCCCGTATCTGCTATCCCAGGTCTGGCTTCGTGGTTTGCCTTCGCTATCGGCAGCTGTCGAAATGGTGGGGGATGCCAAACGCCCTCTCAAAAACACCCTCATACGGGCCGAAAGTTCCCTGCGTCGTGCGTGTGCGGCGCACTTCCGCGGGTTGGGTAACGCCCGTTCGCGTAAACGAGTTTCGGACTATCAACAAACTACAAAAATTATACTGAGTTGAATGGGCCAGAAGTGGCAAGCACGTCGTCTTCACACGTAAGTTTTACTGAGTATTTTTTTTTCTGATATTTATTTTTTATTTTATTTTAGGCCTAAAAATACGTTTGACCTTCGAGGCCACTGGACAGATTAAAATTAGGAAGAAGAAAAACAAAAGAAACGCTCATTGACAGCATGTAGAGCTTGAACGTTACGCCTAATCTTACTCTTAAAGGCGCAGTCAAGTGATTTTTGTACAAGCTTGTTTTTGACGACACGTTGTTTGTTTGTCTTTAGTCAATAAAAACGGCCAGTTCTAGAAGGCAAGACCTAGGAAACTCAGAGCAAGAGAAATACGCGGGCATTAATTCCTCTTGGGGGGGAGGTGGGGGGCGGGGCGGCATCCTCGGGTACCCATCACTTTTATAAAACTTGACCAATGAAAGTACTTAATTGCGCAGATATTTCGAACGTTACTATAATTGCTCGTGTAAGGCGCGCTGTGCATTACATTTTGACAACAAACGTCACACCTTTGAATGTCGAAGAGGTATAAACTCTAAAAAAAAAGCCCGTACGTCTACTTTTCCGCACAACACTCCGGAGAGCTAATCAGCGAAGCTTTACGAAGGCAGCTCAGCGAATGACGCCGCCGAAACATATGTTTAGACCAAAAAACGCTGTCTGAGTTGTGACATTAAGCAATGCAAAATGCCACACTTGCATTGCTTGATGTTACAATTAAGGCTGCGTTATTTGGTCTAAACACTTCATTTCGCCGTTCGGCATCGTCATTCGCTGAGCTGCCTCCCTAAGATTGCAGTGATTGGCTCTCCGTGTGTTATGTGGAAAGTAGACGTACAGGCATTTTTTAGAGTGATAGGTAATACGGCAATACATATTTGAAAACGCCGTCCACGGCAACCCGTAATACTGCTTGAATTTGGGCGCTAAAAAAAAGGGCGTGTCGCATTTTTTTATGCTTATGTAATTTCAAATGTAATTTCGGGTCATTCATTTTTTTTGTAGGGTTCATATAACTAGTAGATTGAGTTCTCACCATAAATAGGCTATCTCACAATCCAGTTCATCAAAGCTTCGGCGTCCGGTACTCCTCGAGCGCGCGGGTGCAGCTAAGCACGGCGGAAGGCACGGAGTGCGTGCTGGAGGTGGGGCGTTGGAAAGACGCGCCCTGGCCGTTCTCACTTCTCACTCCCATGGTGGTCACGCGAGGATAGATACAAAATACAAAAAACGTTTGCCCGATCGTCTCTACAAAAAAAAAATAATAATAAACCGCTCCCCGAGGTTCTCGGAATATTTCGGTAACGGTTCGGGCAATGTCGGCCGTCGTCGAGTAAACTATAATGTCTTCGGACGACTGCAAAGAAGTCTTTGAGAGGAGGTTCGTGAACGCTCGTTGTGACTGAAATGATAGTAGTTGAAACCGCGTTAACGGACTCCTCCGTGGGCACTTTGAAGGTGCTGTCAATGCGCGCCATCCGAGGAAACAGATCCGTCGGATAAGATTACCAAGAAGATGGCGGTTAAATTCATTACTATTCAGAATACGATGTTGACACATAATTAAACCCCAAGCATTCGTTTAAACTGCAGGCAGGGGTCGCGTGGTTTAAAAAAATTAAGTTGCGGAACTTCGTAGGATAATAGTATACGTAATGCTTACGTCATATACTGTGTATTTGAGTTGTGAACCATTCAGATCATGCGTATTCTGTTGAGAAAAATATATGTGCAGAAATGAAAACCGTGCCATTTTTTTTTATACTTTCCGACACTATAAGGTCTGAAAGTTCGTCTGCTCTTTGCTCACCTCGTGCTTTTGTTTTACCCCCGGCCTCGACAAAGAATGGCGCGCGCTCGGCTGCGTCGTCATCGCGCATTCCCTGGGCGTTCTCTATGTATACCCTTGGATTGGCACGCTCCTCCTTCCGTTCCAATACGCGGAAGACGCATTTGGGAACACTTGCTCGCCGTATATTACTTCAAGTCCTACCGCAGCCAAAACTACGATCCGATCGGTCCAATCAAGCAGCACGAAAAACTGCATCGTCACGTTGCACGTTGTCATTGTTAAAGTCCCTCTTATCTAGGAACTTTATAGTCTCTGTGGGGGCACGCTATCAACGACTTACCAGCCGCGCACAGAAAAAAAAATATATAAAAGCGCATATCGCGTTGCATTCAAGTGTGCGTGGTCGATTTAGCCGGTGATAATAGGGAGTTTTCGTAGATCGTTTCCGCTGTCCCGCAACGCTCTCCGCTACCCGCTACGATGCCCAGAATTCTTCAGTCAAAGCCATCGCCGCGCAGGCGCATTAGCTGCGTCTTCGTTGCGGAGTGCTTAGCGGAGGAAACGCGGTCTACGAAAACTCCCTAATAGCAAACGCACATGGACGGCGAGCGCCGTGAGGCCACACTTTTGGCGCTGCTCGAATCGTAACGTTGACTCTGGTCGGACTCAATGTGAAACAAGGTATAGGCACATAACACATATGGCGTGTCTCCATACTATTATACTAATTTAACCACGGCAGGCAACTTGAGGAGGTTATTATGGTTAAACTTTGTTGTTGTTTTTGTTGCGACGTTACTTCTCTGGAAAAACGCGCGGCCACCTACATGGCTATCGTCACCCACGCGACATAAACCAAGAAGAAAGTCATTGAACGTTCCCCCTCAACTCAACTTGCGTGCAATGCTGAAACGATACACGTCAACGTCAGAATAGGGAGTTTTCGTAGACCGCGTTCTTCCCTCCGCTAAGCCCTCCGCAACGAAGAAGCAGCTACCGCGCCTGCGCGCCGATGGCCTTGGCTGTAGAAACCCGGATCTCGTAGCGGGTTGCGGAGAGCGTTGCAGGACAGCGGAAACGATCTACGAAAACTCCCTAATGTGGTCACGGACTACTTGGCCAGGGCAACAACTTCTGAAACGAAAGACCGCGCTCCCGCGCCGTGACGTCACTGTATCTAGGCCAGCGGGTAGAAAAGCGGCAGTCGGCTTTGCTTGTTCCAACGCGCTGGTGGGGCGGAGTGTAGCTACAATGGGGAAATAGTGTACGACTGTCACTTACACGTTCTTGACGCCGGCGTAATTAATCGAATTACAGCTTTTCTAAGTATAAGTGCATATAAAACTGACTTTTAGTGTGTTTACTATTAGGTTACGAGGACTGAAAAAAACTTACGGTAAATAGTAGCGATTACAGCCTTTCCACAATGATATCCTTGATCTCCTTTACAAAACCTAAAGACTACATTGCGGTCACAAATATTTTATTTCGAAACATGTTTTCACGTCCATGTAGCACACGATTAGAAATTATGAGATTTTTTGTGTCCTGCGCCTTCCAGGTGATTTCCTGAAAGATGAAATTATAACAGCACGCTCTCTACCTTCCCCTACAAGTTGAACGGCCACTTTCGTATTTGAGAAAATATGCGAAAATTAGTGACCATGCACTACTTAAGGGGTCACTTGTTTTATTAAAAGTAGTTTTACGAGAAGTGAAACAAGCGAATCCGACACGAAATGTGTCTGATCGACTACATGTCAGAAGGCCATCATCTAATAAATTAGCGTGACCAAATGTAGAGGTTCATCTCATGAGACAAATTTGTTTGCCTCCGTCTCAAGTTTCCGTATGTCAGTCCACAAAAATGTCGTAGTTCCTTAGCAGTTTTTTTAACAACGCAAACCCTTTGCACGCACCGACAGTCACTTTTTGGCTCCAGCGAACGTTGCATCCCGCACTAAGGCATCATTTCCCTTTGCACGTTATGTTGAGAAGAACGTTGGTCGGTAAGGTGAGGAGGAGTTGGACTGCTTGACATGTGTGGTCACTTGCACAAGTGTTGAACTCTTCGAACTCTGGCAGCGATCTTAGTGTCAGATCCCCAACAACTTTCCATTAATCATGTAACCATAAGAACTTGGCGATGCTCTAGGGCGACATAAGCTTATTTACAACAAATCCAACGTTCCCCACAACACTGACGACCATTGAGTTGGAAGGAGCAGCCTCCCTTGATTAGAGCATGTGTTAGATGATGAACCACTGCATCGTGAGGTGTGTTCTCCGAAATCAAAAGTTATCTGAAGACACTCACACTCGAGTATCTTCATAGCCACAGAAGGCAGTATCCAGCTACGTAGGTCAAAATAGTAGCATTTTACGACAGAATTGCTAAATCAAAGTCGGTGATATCAAATGCAGAAGCTAGAACACAAAGCAAAACTTCTTTGCGAAGGTGACTCGCGTGCTAAAACCAACAAAATATTTCAAAGCAATTTGAAAGGGTTAAGTTCGAAGTTGTATTTTATACTATCATTCTTCTGGGCCTAACGACAATTCAGAAGTGCAAGAGTACACAAGGATTAAACATAAATCTGCCGAACCAAGATACCTTTCATGGGATCATAACTTGAACTTCTTCTGTAATTGCCTTGATCCATTGGATACGCCGTTATCCTCGGTTGGGGAGGAGATTAAGAGGGATCTTCGTTTCTCAGGCATAATTTCCCCAACACCCCGGCACACAACACTTATAAAGCGTCTATTCTCACATTCTCACACACAAAAAACACTAGAGATTCTGGCCACCGAAGGATGCAGTTAATACGCACGCGTCTACGTTGCCCGATTGCGCACCTAATGGCTGGCTTTGCATCGCTTGCAAGCCGCTTGCAATTTGATAGAGGCAGTGGCGTCACAAGGGGGCGGACTGCCGGTGGCAATCAGTTCGTCGAACGACGTTTCATGGACAAATCGTTTCGTCGACACTGCGATGTTTCATCGACAGATCGTTTCGTGGAAACGAGCACCCGCTCGTTTCATCGACAGATGTTGCGACGTTTCGTCGACAGCTCGCTCTGCCAGCTCCTGGCTCCTCCAGCTGCACCTCCTCGCGACCTCTGCGCCTGCGCGGCGCGCGGCCGCGCGGCCTTGTGTTGGATGGATGGATGGATGAAAGATGGCCGACTGGGCCAAGTATGGCGAACCAGTGCGCAGCCATCTTGCCTCACCGACTTAAACTATCGCAATTTTTTTCTGCTTATTTTTTTTTTTATTTTTTTTGGGGGGGGGGGGGGGCACTGATCGCATTGATTTCGGAACTTACGATTTGTATGGTTTCGCTCGTGTCTTTGCCCGAACCTTTGGTGAAGCGTTGTCAAAGCCGGGAAGTTTTGTTCTCGACCACTGTCCTTTCTCAAATTAGATTCTTAAAACATTCAACAATATGCGCTGCTCTTGAGGGCTACGCTTTCGGCAGCATACGTGATCGAGGTGTCTGTACGTCATCGAATGCAACCCTTCGCGGGCTGGCCGCCGGCACTCCGACTGTTTTGAAAAAGTGGCAGGGTCGTTTCCAGGAGCAAGTGTATCTTTCCGCGCGTCGCGTCTTTTGGTAGAATCCTCAAGAGCCACCTGAACATAGCATAGATAGTCCACACGTCAAAACACTGAAGCTCTTAAAAAAAATTGAAAGAAAAAACGAGGCCTGTTTGCGGTGCACACAGCCTTTCTACCGTTGAAAATGGCATAAAATCGGTTTTTAAGCTAATTGGCATCTGGTCTTAGCCGCTAGCAATAAACTTTGAAGGAGACTGAGCATTCGGCTACGCGTAGTTTACTTTTACGGTGATAAAACACGGTTGTTTTCTCCTCCAAACACCGGGTATTTAACGTACTGTACTTACCAGACCGCATACGATTTTTAGACTTTAGCATATTTAGCTTCTGGATATTAAATAACACAATAGTTCTGCATATGTTATGTCTGTACTGAAATTTTGCATGCACATAAACCAATATGTGACCAAAGAACATTAGATTTTGAAGCCGCTCTTTTATGCAAAGAGCTGGGTCACGAACTTGCCCCAGGTATCTGTCTGCTGGCATCGATAAAAGAAGAATTGAATGTCGCGTGTGAGGACCAGTCGGCTGCTGCCGACAGATCTCGTCTAGTGGTACTCCCACCTCCAAGGCCTTGCATGTGGCGGCTGCTCGAGAGAAGCTATATAATGCATTAAGTTGCACATTTGATATCAACTATGGTTTACTTTGTGTAATAAGACTAAACTTGGTGTAATGTTTTATTTATCTGTTACCAATTCTCGTGTTTTTTTTTTTTTTGCATTGCAATGTAGCTTTTTTTAGGTTTACTCGCGGGCAGCGTGCTCGCGGTAGTGCGAGTGTTATTGGTTTTCGTGCTTTTGTTATTTATTTTTATTTGACATTGTTTACAGCTCCCTTATTATGTAATGTCCTCTTTAAACGGCCCTTAAGGATAAATGACGATGAAACGAGTGCGACTAAACAGTTTTTTCGCGTATAAGTTGCAGTAGCCAGTAAAACACTGCATCACTTTTCCTTTTGAATAATTGAGGGTAATGAACATGCTTAATTTCAATTGAAATATTAGGGTTGTAATGTTGCAATAAAAGGCTGCAAGCTGTATTTTTGTTTAAAAATAACCAATATGAAGAAAAAATCTGTGTTTACGCCCTTTTCCGCAACCCACCATTGGATCGAAGTTTTGTTTTGCGCCTACGCAAATTTTTCTCCACCACTTTTCTTCTTCCAGTAACTTTCGGTTCCATAAACGGGCATCGGAACTTGCAAATATCCGAATAGGCCGCGCGCGAAGTCCTGTGCGCTCTTGCTTATTCCATGTGACACGGATGAGAGCGAGAGGATAGCGCAGTTGCTCACCTTGGAGAGCAACTGCGCTAGGCATCGTCTTTGTCATCTATTACAAGCGCTTGCAAATGCAAAAAAAAAAAACATTTTTTTTTAAATAGCCTAGATGGGAAAAGTATGTTATGAAACGAATTGACAAAGGAGAACGAAAATTTTTAGAGGTATATTTACGGCGCAAAACGAATTTGTAGTTGGCGCCCGCGGGAGCAGCCGCTGGTCACGTGGTAGACCTGTGCGTCGCCGCCGCCGCACGCAGAGCGTTTTGCGCCGCCGCTTCAACGCGTTTCTCCCCGCCGCCGTCGCCGCCGCCGCACAAGTTCGTCTGCTTTGGGGCGCCGCCGCCGATCATCTGACCGGCGCACAGGTCTATCATGTCTGCTTGCGCTTTTTCAAAAGCTTGATTTGGGCTCTAAAGTTACTTGTTAATCTTAGTTTTTGCTGCACTTCAAACGAAGATGAATAAGTAAGTTTTCGAGACCATAGGAAGCTTCCGAAAGAGCGCAAGTACCACGTGACAAATAGGGGCCAGTCACGTGACAAATATGGGCCGCTTTTCCGCGGCGCCCGTGGCCGCCAACTACAAATTCGTATAGCGCCGTATATATAGCTCTAAAAAAATTTCTTTTCGTTGTAAATTTGTTTTATGACTTCCTTTTCCCAACCCGGCTGTTTAAAAAAAAGTTTTTTTTTCTTTTCATGTGTTCTTTAAGTTTCCAACATTCCTTTCGGAACCGCAAAAAAAAAGTTTCTCGACGAAACGTCTTAGGTGTGCTGTCGACGAAACGATTGTCGACGAAACGTCACAGTGTCGACGAAACGTGTGTCCATGAAACGTGTATCCACGAAAAGTTGTCCACGAAACGTAATTCCACGAAACGAGTTTCGACGAAATGATAGGGACCCGCGGACTGCCCCGGGTGCAAGGCTCAGGGGGGTGTCGCAGCGGGCCGCGAGAGGCGGGGGGGGGGGGGGGGGGGGGGGGCGCGAGAGCGGGCCGGGGGAGGGGGGTGAGTGTCGACCCTCGTGACGCCACTTGATAGAGGTATGACGTCACGTCACGTCATCGTATTTTTTTATAAGATTTAGCTGGTACAGACTATACCACACTTCCATCTTGGACGCTTAGACCGAACGCATCGGGAGTGACGGCAAATAAAATAAGAAAAACAAAAAATATTATTTTCCTGGACCCTTCAGAGTGCTTCGTCAACATCGTCGCGGATGATCGGCGGCGGAAGCCCTCTGCTGGTTCTCCTCACTTGTCATAGGAGCGGTGACTTAGCTGGCGTGACAAAACGAAGCGCGCAGGCTTTAGTTTTTATGTGTTGGTCAGGGTCTCTTGTTTTGCAGAGCCTTCGGACATCAATATGTTCTTGTGGGCTATCGCCTGACAGAAGTACAGGTGCCTCAAAAATGAGTAGCTATTGGGCAGGAGATTGAACTATAGGGGGCGCTTTATCGAGCTTGCTGTCCACAAAGACCGGTGTTTACTAACCCACCAAACCAAGGAAATTGATCCTCGCCTATCACGGTCTGTACACGAGCACTTCGCTTTGACCAGCGTTTTGGACGCACAAGGAGCGGCCTTTGAATCGACATCTTCGATTTCTCTGGTCAACAACAAACAAGAAATTTCGGTTTGTCGAAGAGTCACCTCTAGCGGCAGCTGAAGCTTGCCGCTAGAGGGTGACTGTTCGACCTCCTCCCCAATAGTTTAGGAGGTGTGACAGTAATATGAAATCGGAATTTATTTAATTCTCAAGTTTAAGGGCCATATCTACGTTTCACCATTCGTAAGACCTAGATAAATCGAGTCTTCGCGTCACAATTTGCTCTGATTTTCTCACTATAAGATTTAGAAAAGTTGTTAATTGATTTTGAAATGAACCACCCTCAAGCCATTCATATTGCTTGCCTAGATCGAGAGCACATAACGTGCCTTGGGTGTTCAATACTATTATGTCTTATAATTATCTTCTATTTTCTTTCAGGCACCAGGAGAAGCAACAACTCTCCGATGTTCAATATTGAAGGTCGTCGATATCTCTATATAAAAGTTTTTAACCCAAAGCAAAACGTTTCACAGCTCGCGAGTCAAATCTAATCCAAAATACTGCGATGTCAAGAATATGGGATTCACCTTGCCGGCGACCGCTTCACACGTGTTGGAAGTACCAGCGGGCGGTTTTCGCAGCAATCTTACTGGCTTTCATTATAGCAACCATCTATTTAATTCAAAGGCGCGCATATTACCATCAGCTAGAGTTAGACGCAGTGTGGGACGGACAAGTCGAAGACTTCATCTACCCTGACAACGTGACCTTCGTTGTCCCCAACATCGTTCACTTCATCAGACTCGGCGAAACGCCGGTGCTGTTCGTGGAAGCCGTCTGCATGAGAGCCGCCTGGCTTCAGCAACGACCAGAGGCCTTCATGATACACTGCGACGTGTGCAACGCCACCATCGAGAGTCCTCTGTGGTACCTCATCAAAGACATCCCCGGTCTTTCACTCCGCCGTATCGAAAGACCAAGGAAGATCTTCGGCGTGGAGTTCAGTTATATCCAGCATGCGTCGGACGTGCTACGGGCTCTCGTGCTTATGAAATACGGAGGCATCTATCTAGACAGCGATTCGTACTTGGTAAAGAACTTGGATGCCTACCGTAAGTTCGAACTTTCCATGGGGTGGTATCCTGGGGAGTACGTTGGCAACCAGATTATCGTCGCGCACAAGGACGCTCGGTACTTGAGACTCTGGTATGAGTCTTACCACCTTTACCGTCCTGAGCTGTGGTACTGGAACGGCGGACAATTGCCAACGAAAAGTTTCTGACCGTGAGGCCGGACCTTGTGAAGAGGGTACCGCTCGACTTCGGCGTGACCGAAGACGTCGGAAATATGCTCTATGGCCAGTGCAATGACGAGTGGAGAAAGTTCTCTGCTTTTCATCTGTTTTGGCGGCATAGGGCTCAGTTGGTGCCGTCGGACAATGAACGGTACGGACCTTTGACCCTAGATACCACACCAAACTACGACAGGAACTTTGGCCAGATGGCGCGTCTGGTGCTTTCGGGCACCACCAGACTTGGCGCGAGAGATCAAAAGCGTGGATTGGTTGTCCAAGAATCCTCTGACTTACTCGAAGCACGGGTGCTCCTGATCTCGTATTTCGAGGCTGTCCGTAGAGAAGATCGCTTAATGGGTGATCTACTATGGCCGATTGCGCTCGTGGATAATCCTAGAATTACAGTGCAATGGCTCGCAATAGCGATGCTTCTCTGCTTCAGCTTGAGGGAACATTGTTTGCTGCGTGACCATTGACGGCAAGTTGACTTGTCAAAAAATGGGCTGCGAAGAAGCATGAGTCACATAATTGTCTTCCTAAAGATAACGAATCTGCCGAACGCATCGCCTCGTCTAAGTGGAGAGGGACCAAAAGGCGCATGTTCGCTTTGACACTATACAAACGCATGGAGGAAAAGTTTGGGGTTCACGTCCACAGCTCAATAGCACAGTACAGTCGCCGGCCATATGAGCTCCCCCGGCCGAACGCCGACCGGAGCAGCGAAAATCCCGCACGCGGCGCGTCGAACGTTGCTGCGTTTTGGGAGCCGGGCTATTGGGACCAAACCATTCTGTTATCAAAGGGGTGGACGCATAGCTTTTATCGGGATTCCAGCCTTTAGAAGTGTGAATCACAAAAACATGGCCGATTAGAATTGCCGCCTTCGGGTGTTGGCCCCAAGTGTTCGGAGATGATATTATAACTGCTGATAAACTGGAGCTTGCTTTAGGCGTAGATAACGCAGCAGTGTTCGATCGATGCTTACAAATGTAAAAACCCTATGTTTGATGTGATATTAGGCATGACAACAATGATCCCTCGGCAAGTGAGAAGTGGTCGACCAGGAAGCCATTTGCAAAGTCATCGTGTAGAGAATTACCCTTGGCGAAGCAACACGCTACTGAGCGCAGAACAGTAGTCTCTCCTCGATAAAACGCGTTCATGAAAAGTGCCTGAATCTTTATTCTGCATCGACACAAATCTTTTTCTTTTTGTGATCTATAGCATATCCTTATAGATTAAATAAATTATTTTAAAATCGCTTGTCATTGTCTAGTCCAGGTTTAAGAAAGATTGTAAGAAAGCTTGTGCATAGGATTACTATTCGGGTAGGAAATATTTAAAACGACTAACCAGTTTTGCAAATAAAACAAAGTAGCATTTAACACGTCAGAGATATTATGCAGTGAAGAATTTCGATAAGCCGTCTGCGTTTACTTACAACCGCAAGCGGGATTGTAATCGGCTGTGCTTCAGATTCACGTTCCAAAACGCGGAATGCTATTAAACTTCCTGCGTCCACCCCTTTGATAACGGAATGGTTTGGTCCCGATAGCCCGGCTCCCAGAACGCGGCAACGCTCGACGCGCCGCATGCGGGATTTTCGCTGCTCCGGTCGGCGTTCGGCCGGGGGAGCTCATATGGCCGGCGACTGTATGTTACGTTTCTGGCTTTCATCAATCAATGACATTGACTCGTGACGTGAGATCCGACACAGTGACTTTATTGGGTCATTCTGACGGGTTTGGCAACTATGCACAGGCATTATCATCATCATTATCATGCCTCTTTACCCAGCGGCCATCTTAGCCTCAGAATGGTTGCCAATGTCTCAAATAGACGAAATCTTTTAACCATGGCCTGTGAAATTAGCATACTGCTTAATTCATTTCTGCGTTGATCGCCGAATAATTTCTTGCCGATGCACCGGTTCAAGGTGCTTTTTCTGGGATTGTCAGGCTCATATTATCTTTCTCGCTGTCAAACTCAATAAACATCAACATTTTAATCACTGGAGAGACTCTAGACTTCTCAAGCATTCAAAATACACACACGCACACTTCCTTTTTTTTCATCATCAAAACGTGCGCATCAAAACAAGGAGAACATACCACCAGCTAGTGTTAAAAGTACTGAACAAAATACAGTTTTGCTAACACATAACTCAAACCTTTTTAGTTACGAACTCAGAAGGCGGAAACTTTGCATCTGTCAAGAGGTACTGTATGTATCAATTTGACTCTGTCGTCTCCACCCCTGCCATTAATCTATGACATCTAATTGCACACAAACGAAACCAATAAGAAAATAAAAGGCCTCCAATAAAATGTGTTATCCCTGCGTCACTATGTCAATCACAGCAATAGACCCCTTTCAAAAGTGCGCGCGCCATCTAGCAGCTGCTGCGTCAATTATCTGAGCCTGCCATTGTTTGCGGCTGCTTCAGCGTTCGGCGTGAACTCTGCGCAGCTCGCATCAAAAACAAGTGCGGAGTTAAAGTTTGGCAAAGAGACGTATCTAATCACGCATTGTCCCCAAGAAATAGCCAAAGCCAATATTGCTTGATGGGATTTTGAAAAGGGCACTATTGTGGTTCTATTATGCATATCGCGCTCTTCTACATTTCCCAGCGCATTAACAACTCTATCACCTTCTACATTATTTAATAAAAGGTCATTTATTAATGAATTAAATTATTTACAGCTCTAAAGAAGAAGTTAAAGGGTGACTCCGGTACATATTGTCTCGAATTTAGGGTGGTGACTGTTTTTCGTGCAAAAAACGTCCCTGATGTACGAGGTGTAATTTTTTTTTTCGATGCCTCGTGTAGTTTGGTAGATATATAAAAGTTTTGTTTCGGCGGTCTACGGCGAAACCGAAACCACCGGCTCGAGAAGACTGTAACCCTCGTGATCAGCTACATGGCCTGGCCGTCGTGTGACGCAAAATTTGTAACGCGGTACGGCAAAACGTACTATTGGCCTAGTCGTAAGAGCAGTTCCGACCAGTCAGGTCAGGTGCTACGGCTCTTTTACTGCTCTCCTTTGTAGAGATCAAACGTCTGTAGCAAATACAATTATACACTGCCTGGGGGGCTTGATTAAGCGTGGTGTTCACAGCACGGACTCGGAACGAGACCCCACTTACCTTCTGAGAAGAACTACAATCTTGGTGGTGCACAAATTATGTCGCAGAAGCGTTGTGGAAGCTGATCGTAAGCTTGAGATGCTCAGGAGCGGTCTCAACTATGGCCACCAGTGAATGCCACCTTTCGCTACTTTCAGCGATGTATTACCGTGGTGTGTGTAGAATCGCGCACCCTAGCTCCTGGATGATCGACTTCCAGAATAAAGCTGCCTGCTTACACCTTGCGGAAGGGGAAGAAAGAGAGATAAGAAATATTTATTATAAAACAACACCTGGTCTGGCGCTCGAGGAGTAGATCTAACACTCTTCCCCAAGCACGTTGTAAATGTTCCGCATCAGGCGTGGCAGTAGGTCGGGTTGGTGTTCTTTGGGTGGGGGAGCCAGTTCTCCCAGGAGGTAGGGTAGATGTTGGGTGTGAACTCGTTGTGAAGTGTCACGTATAAGTGGTCTCGTGTGCGAACATTCCCACATCGTGTGTGATTGGAAGGAAAGTAAGCCTCCGCAGCGCGGGCAAGAGGGGCTTCCGGAGAGCCCCTGTATGAAGTGCGTATAGTGGGGGGTCATGAGTGTGTGAGTTTGAAAACGTCGTAAGATGGCGCCCTCTTCCCGTGTGAAGTTGGGAGGAAAAAGGGGAGAGTTGAGGCGGTCGTGGTCAGCTCTTTAAGAATAACTGCTCGGGCTTTGTGTAGTTGTTTACGGTGTTCAAGGGGTTCATTGGATTCAGGCCGGAGGGTGGGAGGCCCCGGATTTCTTTCAGAGCGGGAGAGCGTGTGCGTTTTCTGAATTTCCTACCATGCCCTGATTGGAATCCATTGAATAGTGACGTGTTGAGGGTGGTGAGTGGTTAGGTGTTGTTGGACGAGGGAGTGTATGTAGGGAGGCAGAGTGTTGACCCGGACATTCGACAGGCTCCTTGATTCTCCGTGCGGTTGAGGATCCGACTGCGGTGGTGTATGAGGAGGGTGATGACCACTGCGATGGCTAGTGTTTCGGCCGCCGTGGAAGAGGGCACCTCTTCATGTAGAGTGGTATGAGAGTAGGTACGGCTAGTAACTACCGTGTGGCATCAGTCAGGGTAATGACTGGCAGCAGTGTAATATACGACTGTATTCGGAGGTTCCCCTTGCTTGGTGAGGCGTTTGACAAGATCTGATGACATGTTTTGCGGCAGGGGAAAACCTGGAGGTGTGGCAGTCAGTCTCATGGTGGTGGAGTTGGAGGAAGTGGCGAGTGGCGAAGTATTGTAGTGTTGGCGGTCTGGTATTTGTCGACCTTGTTTCGAAGTGCCTAGTCGTTGATGTTGCGCATGGCGATGCATCGTAATGCGTTCATTCAGAGTGCGGTAGGAAAGTGCCAATTTGGGCTGTAGGTGGTTGGGTGCGAACCGTGGGACCCCCAGTGTGCGTCGGCTGCACTTAGGTAGCGCGGTGTTGAGTCTGCGGGTGATGGTGGCGTTAGGGAGGTTGCACATGATGCGGGTGTACACCAGGGCTTAGACCATTTTACGAATCTCGTGTCTTTTGAGGACACGGTGGTGCTTGGAATCTCGACTGGGCATGTGGTTCATTTGGTTGATTTGTTTGATGATAAGTACTGTCTACTCGTCCGCATTGCCTTCCTGTTTTAGGAGGAAGCCGAGCACTCGAGTTGTGCGGCGGTGATGGATGGGGGTGCCGTCCATGTGTAGCTGATTGAGAGCTCTGTAGTCTTGTGCCCTGCGTCCCGTATCGTTAGAAGACGACGGCGTACTTTGTCTGTTTCGGGGTGCATAGTGAGGCAGAGTTGGGTGATGTGGGTATTGATTGTGTTTAGGCTGGATATGTTTTGGTTGTTTCCTTCTGTTAATAAACTTTATCCTTACCCTTATACCGCGCCATTGCTTCTTGGCTGTGCTGGGGAGTCGGTGCAACACCAGATGGTGATGTCGTCTGCGTAGATGTGTTGAAGATAAGGGACTGAGTGAAGTTAATGTGGGTGGTCCTTTAGAGGGGCCCTGCAAGGACTTTTTTACTGGTTTTTAGTTTGCACCGAACCTGAGCGCACTGAACGTAGTAACTTAATGAAACTTTTCTTTTCTCGAATTTCGCTTTAGTTTAAAAGTTATAGGCAAATTAAGATTACAAAAACAAGCAAAAAATAACCTCCTTCATGACGTCCTTGGTTGCTTGAGTGCCCGGGAACTAGAGGAGGGGTAGTGAGCTCAGCGAGCGCTCACGGCTGCCGCACTCCGTGTCGACGGCTCGAGAGGGCGCCACTAGAGCATGTTCTGGCTAGGATGTATGAAGCTGGCAGCCAGGGCGGCTCGCATTGCATTTGCTCCGCGATTAAACACTAATTCGGCATGACATTTCATTAGCCACAAACAACAGCAAACACGGGGTGAAGATCAGTTCAGAACGGGAGCCACTTCGCGCTGCCATAAAGCCAAACGGCGAAACCGTACGACAAACCTGTTCGCCACGTACATCCGGGACCTTTCTACGCTCGCCGGTCGTCGGCGCCTGATCCCACTACGCCTTTCTAGTATGCGCCGCCTTTTCCACCGCTTGGTGGCGGGTATATCGACGGGTCATTTCTTGTTTCCGTACTTTATAAACTGCATTTGTTTCTTTTCTGATCTAAAATATTGAACAAAAACTTCTTTTATAAATAATTGAAACGGTTCGCGCGACTTATATTTTGTATTTCGACTAGAAAGAAGCTTTTAGCGGCTCTGACCAGTAGTAAGCCCAGGACCAGAGACGTCACATATCGCGCGCTTTCGATACCGCGGGTCGCCCCCGTAGGTGGAGGAGGTTTCCGCGTCGTTCGGTTAAAATATGACGCACTGATATTTAATTACTCTCTCCGTGCCCGCTGGTTTGCCCAAACCCCAAGAGACGTGGAAACCGCGAAAAAAAAGTAGACGCTTAAATATGATTGCAGGGCCCCTTTAAGGGTATAGATTAAAAAATGTGTAGTGGAAAGTATAGCCCCCTGCCCAACTCCGGCGGTTAGGGTATGGTTGGGGGATATGAAGTTAAGTACAGTACAGTATACATACAAGTCGTTGACTTCTCTTTGTACTGATCAGTCTGTTAGAAAGGGTTTAACGTAATTACATATTCTGGAGCCAAATGTCGTGTTCGAAAGTTCTTTTTTTAGTATGGTGTGGTGTGCTACCGTGTCGAAAGCTTTATGTATGTCAACATCGGCTATGTTTCCTAGTTGCGTGGTGCTGGAGTGGTGAAACACATGTTCGAAAATACGAAGCGTGGCGTCTTGTGTGCCAACACGGGATCTCAAGCCGGTCATTGTGTATGCCAGGGAGCCTGTGGCTTCTAAGTGCCATTGGAGGCGATTTACAGCTATTTTTCCGAAACTTTCCATACACAAGATGGATGAGATAGGGCGGGGGTTATTGACCTAGTGGGGCTCGTTCATAATAAAAGAGATAATTGATTCTGATAGTTCAGGAACCGCGTGGATCGGGAGGGGGCAGTCCTGTGGGGTTTGGTTTGTGTGGGGGGTAAAAGTGTGTTTTATGCGAGAGTCTCCGGGTCTGTTTGTGCGAGTATGAGGAGTTTTATTAGTGTGTCTAGGTTTAGCACGTTCAAGGAAAGAGCGAAGGATCTGTCAGGCTCAAGGTGTGTGTAGCTGTTCGTTAAACTGATCGCGTCTGTTGAGCCAGCTCTCGGTATTCAGGGCTTGCGCGTATTCCTGAGCCTCCGCTGTGATAGCCTGTACGGAATTCTTCAAGTGGTGGTTGGTCTTTTTATTTCTTCAGCTTTCTGTCATCCGGTGGCGCTTGTTGCACAGCAGAGGAGGTGTGAGTCTACGTGCGGGTATTCATGGGTGTTTATTATGTGGTTGGTGTGTTTACAATATGAGGAGTTGAGAACGTTCACCCCACTTGGTAAGAGGAAGGGGTAGGTCGACAAGTTCCGCTCGGATTCTATCCCATTTGACCATCTTAGTTCGAAAATTCGGCCGGCTCGTCTGCAAGCTGGGCACGGAGGGACCCTCGCCAGGTGCTCGAGACCGGCCTGCTAGAAGTCATCAGCCCATGGCAGCCCCGCAAATACCACCATCGCGAAGACCGCTGCTAGGCCTACGGTCTTTGCACTCTTCACCATCCCATCACCATCATAATCCCCCACATCATCATCATCACCACCATCTATTTTGTTAATAGGTCAAACGTCCTTCAGGTGGGCGACATAAACACGCAATGTGCATGGGTTAACTGCCTTTCCTCGTCGCCTGCATGCCTGGAGGCTTACTCAGGAGTGTTAGAAACCACTATTGAACCTATTGAACCGATTGATGGTTCGCAGGCCTCCCTGTGAGCACGTTCGGCAGGTCTGTGGGTAGGGTGGGATCAATATGTACACTGTTAGAAAAACTAGCCGTCAAAGTATGGGACACACATACATGCTAACCTTGTTGCCACAACATGTACTGTATTACCGGACTCACGGAACATGTTCCATACTTCTTTAGTATGTGGGGACATGCTGCTGCTGTATGGGCAGCCACAACAAGTTCCATACACCATCACCACGGAATAAGACTTCAGAGTGCTACAGGAAATGTACCCATTATGGCACACGGCAGCACATGTTCCACGTGCTTGCCAGAACACGTACCAGCATTTCACTAAGTACATCAGATGTTCCAATGCGGTCCGAAACAGCAGGGTCAGCATTTCTTGTACGGTTTTGAGGAAACCATTCTTACGCAATAGTGGATGGCAATTTCTCCCATTTATTTTTAATACCGCTATTCACTATACTATCCGTTTAATTGTCTTCCCATACAAGCTCGTCCCTGAAAACCTGATATGTGACATGCAAAAGGGATGTCCTGTCAATTTGCAGGCGTAACTCGATGCAGGCCTTTGCAGCAGTTACAATTACCCAAGCTACTACGTAAATGTCTTCAAACTTGTGTCGGGAAAAATTCGAACTGCCTATTTAATGCGAGCAACAACTATCCTGAAAACAGAACAATGAATTCCGTGGGACATATGGTGTCGGCACAAGGGGAATGCTATGAGAATTATGTGTCGCTATCTAGAATTTCAGGAGAAGAAGAGGTGATGTATTTGGAGAAAATGATGAAACATCCAGTCCAAGTTCAGCTTGCATCCCAGCATCCCAGTATATGGCAATCGACCTACCAGGAAGTTAGTATAACAGTTTGCTGCTTCTCCAAAAGTTACTTACATTTATTCTTTTTAAATAATTAAACAATACATACACAATGTGTAGGAACATGTTGCGTGAAGACGAAGAAGTTGAGCTATTGTTATGAGGTTTTAAAAAAAAATGGCGCTAAGGTTGGCCTCCAAAGAAAATGGTAAAAGTGTAACATAGTGATACACATATGCACTGTTAGAAAATTCCATCAATCTACGTGGAAAAACCGAATAGAACATGTCCCGTTTTCTGGCAATGCATCTAATGTGCTGTTTGCTTTCAAAAACTGGAACTGTACCATATGCATTGAAATCTGCTATTTAGGCAATAAGCATGAGCTGATCCGTATCAATAAAAAGAGACTTACAAGGTTACAATTTATAGTCGGTTCAACTGGTATACACAAATTGAACGCGTCCAGAAGTGCCGAAAACCCAGCAATTTTTATGGAACTCTATCAGACCGCGGAAGTACAGCGCCCGTGAGCCGTGGTACGCCGCGCGCAGGAAGACATCTCTCTCTCGCGCATGCGCATTGCGCAAGCCGCTGGCGTCCGGCGCGGCACCGCGGAATTCGGAGTGCTGCCGTCCGTTCGGACTTCGGAAGCCGAGCTCGACGTTGTTATCGCGTGTCAGCGGCGTTGACGGCTTTGTTTTTCAAGGTAAGTATACGTTAAGTTGTTCCTAACGCAGTGTTAGCTTGCTATCTCTAAACGTGTCGTATATTCCAAGTTCGGGACGCCCAGCGTGTAGAGTCTCGCCTTCCCATGTGCATAGAGCTAGGCCTTGTATAGTTCCTGATTCGGGGCGGCATGCTGCCCGACCCTACTTAGTGGTTGGGCACTAGAGAGCACGCTTTTCGCCGTATTCCCGCATCGCCATGCGATGCCGCAGTCAACATGCGTGACTTCAGCGCGTAGAATTAAACTAGTTTCGCCGCCGAGTTCAACCTCACTGGTTCAAAGTTCAGCGCTTGATCGCGGGGGAGGGGGATTGGAGAGTGAGCGAAGATTGGATTAGAAGACGTGAGAATTGGTCAATTATGTTTTAAGGAACGAAGTATTTTCCTAACGTCGGAAGCGATAAACGAAGCTAATTTTTAACTTTTTTTTAAGGGTGAAGCTATACGCACTACATCGTGCACCTTGATCGGAGGGGGCTATACGCACGACGCGAAACTCGTTTAAAACGAATGGTTACAACTATGGATGCCGCGAACTTTTTTCGAACCGAAGTTTCGATGATCGAATCAAGCGGTTCGAAAGATTTCGACCTTTCTATATCGTAAAATTCGACGGAAGTCGAATTTTCGAACTTGTTAAACTAAGAAGTTCGACGCTTTTCGACCGTCGAACTTATTACGCTAAAAAATTCGATCCTTTTCGAACTTTCGGACATATCACGCTGCAAAATTCGATGCTTGTCGAACTTTCGACCTTGATGGACCAAAAAATTCGATGATTTTCGAACTTTCGATATTTCTTGCACTAAAAAGTGCGAAGCTTTTCGAACTTCCTACGCTAAGGAATTGGATAATTTTCGAACTTTCGAACTTGTTTATCAAGAGAATTCGAAAAGTTTCGAACTTTCGAGTCCTCAAAAGTCAGAAGTTCGACGAACTTCGACCTTTTAGGGTAAAATTTCGACGTTCGTCGAACTTCGAAAGACCGGCGGACGGTTTCATTTGAATTCAAGTAGTGAGGTACATTCGTGATTTTTTTATCTCGAATTTTTACATGCGGTGCTGCGTTCCTTACGAAAGACGATGCCGTTTATTTAAATGTTCTGGCATGCTTAGTTAAAAAAAAAAAAAATTCCCGAAGGGGCGAGGAAGGACGACGGGTTTTTGACGATTGTCGTTTGTGCCATATTTGAAGCGCGCTATAGCCGAAGCTATTTATGGTAGAGATGTTAAACTTTTTAAGAATGATCATGTACAGCCTAGGTAAGTGTCGTCTTAAGATATGATTATTATTATTCAAGGTGAGTTTCGAAGAAATGTCCAAACATGTATCTACGGGCAATTATTCCCTAAACTTGGTATTTATTTTCGTCTAAGTTGTTTGAGGTATCACATTTAAATTAACACCACAGACAGTACATATCATTGCTATCTGCAGAATACAAAATAATGTATTTATTGTTTTTTCACGTTAAGGAATGAATCAACTCATGGGAGAAGATCTCTAATATTGTTCAAGAA
>JAZHYW010043651.1:0-22831 GCA_037355805.1 Ixodes ricinus | reverse complement strand
GATTATCCTCACTTACCCACAGACCTGCTGAACGTGCTCACAGGGAAGCCTGCTAACAATCAATCGGTTCAATAGGTTCAGTAGTGGTTTCTAACACTCCTGAGTAAGCCTCCACGCATGCAGGCGACGAGGAAAGGCAATTAACCCATGCACATTGCGTGTTTATGTCGCCCACCTGAAGGGCGTTTGACCTATTAACAAAATAGATGGTGTTGATGGTGATGATGTGGGGGATTATGATGGTGATGGGATGGTGAAGAGGGTAAAGGCCGTAGGCCTAGCAGCGGTCTTCGCGATGGTCGTATTTGCGGGGCTGCCATGGGCTGATGACTTCTAGCAGGCCGGTCTCGTGCACCTGGCGAGGGCTCCCTCCGTGCCCAGCTTGCAGACGAGCCGGCCGAATTTTCGAACTAAGATGGTCAAATGGGAAAGAATCCGAGCGGAACTTGTTGACCTACCCCTTCCTCTTACCAAGTGGGGTGAACGTTCTCAACTCCTCATATTGTAAACACACCAACCACATAATAAACACCCATGAATACCCGCCCGTAGACTCACACCTCCTCTGCTGTGCAACAAGCGCCACCGGATGACAGAAAGCTGAAGAAATAAAAATCAGCAGAACCCATCCTTTGGGAATGATTATCTACGTTAATGCGAATAGCATCAAACGGTGCGGAGTTATGCGCGTTCGTCAGGTGGCCGGCACACTCTAGATACGCCAGCCCACTCTTGAGGCGATTCTAAATTTGTTGACACTTTCACAGCCCTGCGCACGATCTCCGCAGCCCAGCACGTGCGTTTGTGTCACTTAGGAAGGCGAGCAAAGCACGCGCCATACGCACAAACACTCAAAATGGTACCGACCAGACTTTCTGGCGTCTCAGCTAGTCTCAACCAACGGTACTCTAAACGGTTGTTTATATCTTTACCATAGGACGCGCTTTACAGCGCTGTCACAGCTACCGGTGCGCGCGCGTTCCATGCACGAGGGCTCATTCCGCTCTCGTGAGGCTGAGCACGGCCGCTAGCTCACCCTCTCCCGCGCTCGGGAGAGGGTGATACCCTCGTGCATGGAACGTGCGCGCACCGGTAGCTGTGACAGCGCTGTAAAGCGCGTCCTATGGTAAAGATATAAACAACCGTTTAGAGTTCGTTGAATGACTGCCTTCATAGCTTTGTGGTTAGCGCGTCTGCCTGCTGATCAAAGGGTCAACGGTTCGAATCATAGCCGGCGCCGGTCTTTTTTATTTATTTATCGACCCGCGGCGTAAGAGGTTAGATAGCCAGATAGATACATAGATAGACGAAAAGTGCATGAAGTATCCAAAGAATGCTATTCGCATTAATAAACCAAATAAACCACATGTCCAGTAGAGATTCCAAGCACCACCGTGTCCTCAAAAGACACGAGATTCGTAAAATGGTCTAAGCCATGGTGTACACCCACATCATGTGCAACCTCCCTAACGCCACCATCACCCGCAGACTCAACACCGCGCTACCTAAGTGCGCCCGACGCACACTGGGGTCCCACGGTTCGCACCCAACCACCTACAGCCCAAACCGGCACTTTCCTACCGCACTCTGAATAAACGCATTACGATGCATCGCCATGCGCAACATCAACGACTAGGCACTTCGAAACAAGGTCGACAAATACCAGACCGCCAACACTACAATACTTTGCCACTTGCCACTTCCTCCAACTCCACCACCATGAGACGGACTGCCACACCTCCAGGTTTTCCCCCTGCCGCAAAACATGTCATCGATCTTGTCAAGCGCTTCACCAAGCAAGGGGAACCTCCGAATACAGTCGTATATTACACTGCTGCCAGTCATTACCCTGACTGATCCCACACGGTAGTTACTAGCCGTACCTACTCTCATACCACTCTACATGAAGAGGTGCCCTCTTCCACGGCGGCCGAAACACTAGCCATCGCAGTGGTCATTACCCTCCTCATACACCACCGCAGTCGGATCCTCAACCGCACGGAGAATCAAGGAGCCTGTCGAATGTCCGGGTCAACACTCTGCCCCCTACATACTCCCTCGTCCAACAACACCTAACCACTCACCACCCTCAACACGTCACTATTCAATGGATTCCAATCAGGGCATGGTAGGAAATTCGAAAACGCACACGCTCTCCCGCTCTGAAAGAAATCCGGGGCCTCCCACCCCTGGCTTGAATCCAATGAACCCCTTGAACACCGCAAGCAACTACACAAAGCCTGAGCAGTTATTCTTAAAGAACTGAACACGACCGCCTCAACTTTCCCCCTTTCTCCTCCAAACTTCACACGGGAAGAGGGCGCCATCTTACGACGTTCTCAAACTCACACACTCATGACCCCCCACTATACGCACTACATACAGGGGCTCTCCGGGAAGCCCCTCTTGCCCGCGCTGCGGAGGCTTACTTTCCTTCCAATTACACACGATGTGGGAATGTTCGCACACGAGACCACTTATACGCGACACTTTACAACGAGTTCACACCCAACATCTACCCTACCTCCTGGGAGAACTGGCTCCCTCCACCGAAAGAACACCAACCCGACCTACTGCCACGCCTGATCCGGAATATTCACAACGTGCTTGGGGAAGAGTGTTAGATCTACTCCTGGAGCGCCAGACCAGGTGTTGTTTTATAATAAATATTTCTTATCTCTCTTTCTTCCCCTTCCGCAAGGTGTAATCAGGCACCTTTATTCTGAAGTCGATCATCCAGGAGCTAGGGTGCGCGATTCTCACACCACGGTACAACCATCGCTGAAAGCAGCGAAAAGGTGGCATTCCCTGGTGGCCATAGTTGAGACCGCTCCTGAGCATCTCAAGCTTACGATCAGCTTCCACAACGCTTCTGCAACATAATTTTTACACCACCAAGATTGTAGTTCTTCTCAGAAGGTAAGTGGGTCTCGTCCCGAGTCCGTGCTGTGAACACCACGCTTTATCATGCCGCCCAGGCAGTGTATAATTATATTTGCTACATACGTTTGATCTCTACAAAGGAAAGCAGTAAAAGAGCCGTAGAGTCTTACCTGACTGGTCGGAACTGCTCTTACGACTAGGCCAATCGTACGTTTTGCCCTACCGCGTTACATATTTTGCGTCATACGACGGACAGGCCATGTAGCTCATCACGAGGGTTACTGTCTTCTCGAGCCGGTGGTTTCGGTTTCGCCATAGACCGCCGAAACAAAACTTTTATATATCTACCAAACTACACGAGGCATCGAAAAAAAAAGTTACACCTCGTACATCAGGGACACTTCCTGCACTAAAAAAACAGTCGCAACCCTAAATTCGAGACAATCCCTACCGAAAAATCCAGTATAACTTTTCGATATCCGGATTATGGAACCGGAAATCTATCTGGATTCTATCTGGACTCTATCTGGATTTTAGGTTTTCAGAAATTATTCCTTTGTCTGCAATCTGGATTTCGGGTTTCCAGAAACAAATTTCCGGTTCCATAATCCGGATATTGAAAACTTATACTGGATTTTTCGGTAGGGATGTACAGGAGTCACCCTTTAACTTTTTCTTTAGGGCTGTAAATATTTTAATTCATTAATGGGTGACCTTTTATGAATTTAATACAGAAGGCGATAGAGTTGTTAATGCGCTCGGAAATGAAGAATAGCGCGATATACCTTACGGAACCACAATAGTGCCCTTTTCAAAATCCCATCAAGCAACATTGACTTTGGCTATTTCTTGGGGACAATGCGTGTGATTGGATACGTCTCTTCGCCGAACTTTGACTCCGCACTTGTTTTTGATACGAGCTGCGCAGAGTTCACGCCGAACGCTGAAGCAGCCCCAAACAATGGCAGGCTCAGATAATTGATGCAGCAGCTGCGAGATGTCGCGCGCACTTTTGAAAGGGGTCTATTGCTGTGATTGACATAGTGACGCAGCAATAGATGCGTCACTTCATTTGATTGATTTCATTTTCTTATTGGTTTCGTTTGGTGTGCAATTAGATGTCATAGAGTGATGACAGGGGTGGAGACGACAGAGTCAAATTGATACATACAGTACCTCTTGACAGATGCAAAGTTTCCGCCTTCTGAGTACGTAACTAAAGAGGTTTGAGTTATGTGTTAGCAACACTGTGTTTTGTTCAGTACTTTTAACACTAGCTGGTGGTATGTTCTCCTTGTTTTGATGCATGTTTTGATGATGAAAAAAAAGGAAGTGTGCGTGTGTGTATTTTGAGTGCTTGAGAAGTCTAGGAGTCTCTCCAGTGATTAAAATGTTGATGTTTATTGAGTTTGACAGCGAGAAAGATGATATGACACTGACAATCCCCAAAGCGCCTTGAACCGATGAATCGGCAAGAAATTATTCGGCGATCAACGCAGAAATGAATTAAGCAGTATGCTAGTTTCACAGGCCATTGTTAAAAAAATTTCGTCTCTTTTGAGACATTCACAACCATTCTGAGGCTAAGATGGCCGCTTGGTAAAGAGGCATGAGGATAATGATGATAATGCCTGTGCATAGTTG
Organism: Ixodes ricinus; assembly: GCA_037355805.1. NCBI lineage: Eukaryota > Metazoa > Arthropoda > Arachnida > Ixodida > Ixodidae > Ixodes > Ixodes ricinus. The sequence goes on along the minus strand of JAZHYW010043651.1, from coordinate 18,304 downwards.
CACAACCCGTCAGAATGACGCAATAGAGTCACTGTGTCGGATCTCACGTCACGAGTCAATGTCATCGATTGATGAAAGTCAGAAATGTAGCATACTGTGCAATTGAGCTGTGGACGTGAACCCCCAAACTTTTCCTCCATGCGTTTGTATAGTGTCAAAGGAACATGCGTCCTTGTGGTCCCTCTCGACTCAGACGAGGCGATGCGTTCGGCAGATTCGTTATCTGTAGGAAGACAATCATGTGACTCATGCTTTTTCACAGCCCGTTTGTTGACAAGTCAACTTGCCGTCAATGGTCACGCAGCAACAATGTTCCCCAAGCTGAAGCAGAGAAGCATCGCTATTGCGAGCCATTGCACTGTAATTTTAGATTATCCACGAGCGCAATCGGCCATAATAGATCACCCATTAAGCGATCTTCTCTACGGACAGTCCTCGAAAAAAATACAAGATCAGGAGCACCCGTGCTTCGAGTAAGTCAGAGGATTCTTGGACAACCAATCCACACTTTTGATCTCTTTCGCGCCAAGTATGGTGGTGCCCGAAAGCACCAGACGCGCCATCTGGCCAAAGTTCCTGTCGTAGTTTGGTGTGGTATCTAGGGTCAACGGTCCGTACCGTTCATTGTCCGATGGCACTAACCGAGCCCTATGCCGCCAAAACAGATGGAAAGCAGAGAACTTTCTCCACTCGTCATTGCACTGGCCATAAAGCATATTTCCGACGCCTTCGGTCACGCCGAAGTCGTACGGTACTCTATTCACAAGGTCCGGCCTCACGGTCAGAAACTTTTTCGTTGGCAATTGTCCGCCGTTCCAGTACCAAAGTTCAGGACGGTAAAGGTGGTAAGACTCGTACCAGAGTCTCAAGTACCGAGCGTCCTTGTGCGCCACGATAATCTGGTTGCCAACGTACTCCCCAGGATACCACCCCATGGAAAGTTCGAACTTACGGTAGGCATCCAAGTTCTTTACCAAGTACGAATCGCTGTCTAGATAGATGCCTCCGTATTTCATAAGCACGAGAGCCCGTAGCACGTCCGACGCATGCTGGATATAACTGAACTCCACGCCGAAGATCTTCCTTGGTCTTTCGATAGCGGCGGAGTGAAAGACCGGGGATGTCTTTGATGAGGTACCACAGAGGACTGTTGGTGGTGGCGTTGCACACGTCGCAGTGTATCATGAAGGCCTCTTGGTCGTTGCTGAAGCCAGGCGGCTCTCATGCAGACGGCTTCCACGAACAGCACCGGCGTTTCGCCGAGTCTGATGAAGTGAACGATGTTGGGGACAACGAAGGTCACGTTGTCAGGGTAGATGAAGTCTTCGACTTGTCCGTCCCACACTGCGTCTAACTCTAGCTGATGGTAATATGCGCGCCTTTGAATTAAATAGATGGTTGCTATAATGAAAGCCAGTAAGATTGCTGCGAAAACCGCTCGCTGGTACTTCCAACACGTGTGAAGCGGTCGCCGGCAAGGTGAATCACATATTCTTGACATCGCAGTATTTTTGATTAGATTTGACTCGCGAGCTGTGAGACGTTTTGCTTTGGGTTAAAAACTTTTATATAGGGATATTGACGACCTCCAATATTGAACATCGGAGGGTTGTTGCTTCTCCTGGTGCCTGGAAGAAAATAGAAGATAATTATAAGACATAATAGTATTGAACACCCAAGGCACGTTATGTGCTCTCGATTTAGGCAAGCAATGTGAATTGCTTGAGGGTGGTTCATTTCAAAATCAATTAACAACTTTTCTAAATCTTATAGCGAGGAAAGCAGAGCAAATTGTAACGCGAAGACTCAATTTATGTAGGTCTTACGAATGGTGAAACGTAGATATGGCCCTTAAACTTGAGAATTAAATAAATTCCAATTTAATATTACTGTCACACCTCCTAAACTATTGGGGAGGAGGTCGAACAGTCACCCCTCTAGCGGCAAGCTTCAGCTGCCGCTAGAGGCGTGACTGTTCAACAAACCGAAATTTCTTGTTTGTTGTTGACCAGAGAAATCGAAGATGTCGATTCAAAGGCCGCTCCTTGTGCGTCCAAAACGCTGGTCAAAGCGAAGTGCTCGTGTACAGACCGTGCTAGGCGAGGATCAATTTCCTTGTTTTGGTGGGTTAGTAAACACCGGTCTTTGTGGACAGCAAGCAGCCCCAAGGTCAATTCATTTGGCAGCCCGATAAAGCGCCCCCTATAGTTCGATCTCCTGCGCAATAGCTACTTATTTTGAGGCACCTGTACTTCTGTCAGGCGAAGCCCACAATAACATATTGATGTCCGAAGGCTCTGCAAAACAAGAGACCCCTGACCAACACATAAAAACTAAAGCCTGCGCGCTTCGTTTTGTTACGCCAGCTAAGTCACTGCTCCTATGACAAGTGAGGAGAACCAGCAGGGGGCTTCCACCGCAACGCTAACAACAACGATCATCTGCGAGGATGTTGACGAAGCACTCCGAATGGTCCGGGAAAGTATTCTTTTTTGTTTTTCTTATTTTATGCGTTGTCACCCTCCATGCGTTCGGTCTAAACGTCAAAGATGGAAGTGTGTTACAGGTTGTACCAACTGAATCTAATAAAAAAAGAAGATTACGCGTTCTGACGTCGTACATTTATCAGATTTCAAGCGGCTCGCAAGCGATGCAAAGCCAGACATTAGGTGCGCAATCGGGCAACGTAGACGCCTGCGTATTAACTGCATCCTTCGGCGGCCAGAACCTCAAGTGCTTTTGTGTGTGCGAATGTGAGAATAGACGCCTTATAAGTGTTGTGTGCCGGGGTGTCGGGGAAATTATGCCGGAGAACCGAAGGTCCACTTAATCTCCTTCCCAACCGACGAGCAACGGCGTATCCAACGGATCAAGGCAATTCCGGGAGAAGTTCAAGATACGAGCTCATGAAAGGTATGTTGATTTGGAAGCTTTTATGTTTGATACTTTTATACTCTTGCACTTCCGAATTGTCATTACGTCCAGAAGAATGATAGTATAAAATACAACTTTGGAACTTAACCCTTTCAAATTGCTTTGATATATATTGTTGGTTTTCGCATGCGGAGTCACATGCGCAAAGAATTTTGCTTTGTTTTCTAGCTTTTGCATTCGGTATCATCGACTCTGATTTAGCAATTCTGTTGTTCAATGCTACTGTTCTTACCTACGTAGCTGGATACTCCCTCTCTGGCTATGATGATGCTCAAGTGTGAGTGTCTTCAGATAAGTTATTGGTTTCGGTGAACACACCTCCTCACGATGCAGTGGTTCATCATCTAACAAATGCTCTAAATCATAGGGGGGCTGCACCTTCCAACTCAATGGTCGTCAGTGTCGAGGTGATCGTCGAACTTGTTGTGCATAAGCTTATGTCGCCCTAGAACATCGCCAAGTTCTTGCGGTTACTTGATTAAAAAAAAGTTGTCGGGGATCTGACACTAAGTACGCTGCCAGAGTTCGAAGAGTTCAACACTTGTGCAAGTGACCACACACGTCAAGCAGTCCAACTCCTCCTCACCTTACCGACTAATGTTCTTCTAAAAAAAATGCAAGGCGGAAATGATCCCTTAGTGCTGGATACAAAGCCTGCCCGAGCCAAAAAGGGGCTGTCTGTGTTTGCCAAAAATTAGCGTTGTTAAATTAAAGAAAAAGCTGCTAAGCAACTATGACATTTCTGTAGACTGACATACTGAAACCTAAGACATAGGCAAACAAATTTGTCTCATGAGATGGACTATACATTTGGTCACGCTGATTTATTAGATGATGGCCTTCTGACACGCGATCGATCAGAAGTAGTTCGTGTCGGATTCGCTTGTTTCACTCTCATAAAACTATTTTTAATAAAGCAAGTGTTAAGTAGCACATCGTCACTAATTTTCGTAAATTTTCCTAAATACAAAAGTGGCCGTTCAACTCGTAGTGAAAGGTAGAGAGTGTGTTGTTATTATTTCGTATTTCAGAAAATCACCTGGAAGGTGCAGGGACAAAAAGTTTCATATTTTTTAATTGTGTGCTAAGCATGGACGACAAAAATATCGTTAAAAATAAAATATTTGTGACCGCAATGTAGTGTTTTGGTTTTGTAAAGGAGATTAAGGTTATAATTGTGGAAAGGCTGTAATCGCTACTATTTACCGTATATTTGTTTTCAGTCCTCGTCGCCTAAACCCACTAAACACACTAAACACACTAAAAGTCAGGTTTATATGCACTTGTACTTAAAAAAGTTGTAATGAGATTAATTACGCCGGCGTCAAGAACGTGTAAGTGACAGTCGTACAACCTTTCCAATTGTAGCTACACGCCGCCCCACCAGCGCGTTGGAACAAGCAAAGCCGACTGCCGCTTTTCCACCCGCTGGCCAAGATACAGTGACGTCACGGCGCGGGAGGGCGGCCTTTCGTTTCTAGAAGTTGTCGCCCTGACCAAGTAGTCCGTGACCACACTCTGACGATGACGTGTATCGTTTCAGCATTGCACGCAAGTCGAGTTTAGGCGGAACGTTCAACGGCTTTCTTCTTGGTTTATGTCGCGTAGGTGACGATAGCTATATTTACATTTACACAGTCTTTTTTACCGCAAAAATAAACTGGGCCTCGCCGAACGCTCATTCTCCGCCCAAAAGTAGAGCTAGAGGTCACAACCAAATGCCAAAGTTTCAGCCCGATCTGATATCTTGTTACAAAGTTATAACTGATTTTCTGAAAATTTCAATGGGAAAATGGAGCCCATCTTTGCCCGTTTTCGGTTTCTGGTGCCATAGAGCCCCATGTGTTTGAAAACTCCGCCGGCCGCCATGTTCCCATTGAAATTTTCAGAGCATCACTTATAACTTTTGATTAAGTTATCGGATCGGGCTGAAACTTTGGCATCTGGTTGCGACCTCTAGCTCTACCTTTCGGCGGAGAATGAGCCTTCGGCGATGCCTAGTTTATTTTTGCGGTAAAAAGACCGTGTAAATTTTCTTTTGTGACACCCTGTATATCTCAAATGATCTGTCTTGGAATATTCATGTCGACTATGTCATGAAAAACGCTAATGAATTATTAGGATACATCAAAAAAACTTTTTCCTTGTCCCTCTTTTGTTAAAGCTTCTAATTTATAAAACCTTAATTCGCCCTAAATTTGGATATGCCGCCTCAATCTGGAACCCTGGTATCACCCTTGCATCTGCCGTAGAATCCTATCAAAACCGCTCCGCCCGTTTTAAACTTTCTAACTATCATCGCACAGCTAGCACCACTTTGATGAAAGCATCTCTATCCTTGCCCACTCTTTCTCTTCGTCGAAAGATATCCCGTCTATGCTTGTTCCATAATATATATCACTCTAACCCTACTCTCCGCCAAGCACTTTTTTCTGAACCATTTTACATATCATCACGCACCGATAATCAATTAAATGTTGGGATCCCTCATTGCAGCACATCTACCTTTAATGGCTCTTTTTTTGCCTCAAACCTCGATTGACTGCAACCGCCCTCCCGCAGCCATTGTCACAATGACTGCCTCAGATAAATTTGAGACTGCCATTAATAACCTGTTACATGATGTTTAGTTGTAATTTTTTTTGTATTTTTTGCCTTTTCATTGTTATTTGTTTTATTCCATGTACTGTGCCATAACTAACGTGTTAAATGATGTTTAGTAGTTATTTTGTGTATTTTTTGCCTTTTCGTTGTTATTTGCTTTGTTCCATTTACTGTGCCCCACTCCTCTCTGTAATGCCTTCGGGCCCGGAGAGACATAATAAATGAAAATGAATATAGACGTAGTTCGACGTGAGCGCGTTGGTGAAGAAAAAAAAATAATGGCACGGTTTTCATTTCTGTACAGCAAAACATATATTTTTCTTAACAGAATACGCAGATCTGCATGGTTCACAAGTCAAATACACAGCATATGACGTAAGCATTACGTATACTATTATCGTACGAGGTTCCGTGACTTAATTTGTTTATACAACGCGATCCCTGCCCGTAGTTTAAACGAATGCTCGGGGTTTAATTATGTGTCAACATCGTCTAGGAATAGTAGGATTTAACCGCCATCATCTTGGAAACAGATCGACGGATCTGTTTCCTCGGATGGCGCGCATTGACAGCACCTTCAAACTGCCCACGGAGGAGTCCGTTAACACGCTTTCAACGATCTTCTCAGGCACACGAGTGTGCAAAAACCTCCCCTCAAAGCTTTCTTGCAGTCGTCCGAAGAAATAACAGTTTACTCGGCGACGGTCGACATCGCCCGAACCGTTACCGAAATATTCCGGGACTCTCGGGGAGTGGTTTTTTTGCGACAATCGGGCAAACGTGTCTTCTATTGTGTATTTATCCTCGGGTGACCCCCATGACTATAGTCGCCGGCAGAGTGAGAATGGAGAGGGCGCGTCTTTTCAACGCCCCGCTTCCAGCACGCACTCCGTGCCTTCCGCCGTGCTTTAGCTGCAGCGCGTGCGATCGAGGTGCACGAGGCGCGGAAGCTCTGACGGAGGTAGGTAAATCGCGCTGGAACTAGGACACCTGAAGCTTCTTCCTCCCGTCCTAACTCTGTCAGTGACCGTAGACGTGGCACTGCGGGCCTGTATAAGACGGGCTGCCGCCTTTCTGCCGAGCTGCGACCCTCCGGAATTAATGAAGATGAAGGTTAGGGTTAAAGGGGCACTCCAAGTGGATTATGAGATCGCCTATTTATGACGAGAACTGAATCTACGGGCTATAAGGACCCTAAAAAAAATGACCCAAAATTACACCAGAAATTACATCTATTAAAAAATTGTGGCACGCCCCCTTTTTTTTGCGTTTTGAAGCAGGCACTTTGGGAAGCCGTCGGACGGTGTTTTCAAATAAGTATTGCCATATTACCTACACTCTAAGAAAATGCATGTGCGACTACTTTCCCACACAACACTCGGAGAGCCAATCACCGCAACTTACGGAGCAGATCAGCGAGTGGCGATGCCGAAACATATGTTTAGACCAACAAACGCAGTCTGAGTTGTGACATTAAGCAATGCAAACGTGGCGTTTTGCATTGCTTAATGTCACAACTCAGACAGCGTTTTTGGTCTAAACATATGTTTCGGCATCGCCACTCGCTGAGCTGCCTCCGTAAGTTGGTGCGTCTACTTTCCGTCCCAAGTTGACGTAAGTTGCGTGTTGCGTCTACTTTCCCGCACAACACTCTCGGAGTGTTGTGCGGAAAAGTAGAGGCACGTTTTTTTTTTTTAGAGTTTATACCTTTCCGACATTCAAAGGTGTGACGTTTGTTGTCAAAATATAATGCACAGCGCGCCTTAAACGAGCAATAATAGTAGCGTTCGAAATCTGCGCGCAATTAACTATTTTAATTGGTCAAATTTTATAAAAGTGATGGGCACCCGAGGATGCCCCCCCCCCCCTTCCCCAAGAGGAAATAGTGCCCTCGTATTTCCATAGCTGTGAGTTTCCTAGTACGTCTTACCATCTAGAAATGGCCGTTTTTATTGACTAAAGCAGTGGTTCTCAAATGGGGGTCCGCGAAGGCATTGTAGGGGTCCGTGAAACCCTGCCTCATCAGTCAAGCCCGGCAATAAAAGTTGTCTTTTCTCAGGTTAAGAAGAAATGTTTCAATTTTCGGGCGAGTTTTCTCGTTTGTATGTCAATAGGAGCTAGGTCTACTTCACACTAGCCCTTAGTTATATCCATTTATTCAATAATTATATTTAACGCATACATTTTCCCTCCCCTCACCAAAACGGGGTCCTCCATCATCTCCGCTTATCCGCAAGGGGTCATCGAAACATCGATGGTTGAGAACCACTGGACTAAAGACAAAGAAACAACGTGTCGTCAAAAACAAGCTACTACAAAAAGCACTTAAGGGCCCCTTTAAGAGTAAGATTAGGCAAAACGTTCAAGCTTAACATGCTGTCAATGAGCGTTTTTTTGTTTTTCTTCTTCCTAATTTTAATCTGTCCAGTGGTCTCGACGGTCGAAAGTATTTTTATGGCTAAAATAAAATAAAAAAATATCAGAAAAAACCCCCAGTAAACTTACGTGTGAAGACGACGTGCTTGCCACTTCTGGCCCATTCGACTCAGTATAATTTTTTTAGTTTGTTGATAATCCGGAACCTCGTTTACGCGAACGGGCGTCATCCAACCCGCGGAAGTGCGCCGCACACGCACGACGCAGGGAACTTTTGGCCCGGATGAGGGTGTTTTTGGAGAGGGCGTCCGGTATCCCCCACCATTTCGACAGCTGCCGATAGCGAAGGCAAACTACGAAGCAAGACCTGGGATAGCAGATACGGGCGGGGCTAAAAGAACCTTTACGCCTGGCTTGGACCTTGCCGCCAGAGTCATATCGCGCCGCTCGTTTTCCCTCGACGACTCCAATGGGCAAGGTCCGGCCAGCAGGGGAACGCTGCGCGAGGCCGACAGCGAATGGGCGAAGAGTGTAGAAGTTGACTCAACAGATGGAGCAGCCACATGTTTTCTTTTTTTTCTTTTTTTATGAAAGCAGCCCAATACCAACGGGTCTGTGTCGACGGCACTGCCGCTCATTGTACGCGAGCTGCGGAAATGCCGCGCGGTTCGCTCTGTATACTTGGCTAAGGGCAAGGTTTTTCGGTTCGTTGAGTTTGAATCGTGCATGTGTTTTCTTTCTAAGCGAATAGCATTTACTGGGCCAGCTCTTGGTTTTTTTTTTTGTGTCCGCGGCATGTGGCCTCGACGGTGACATCGGGCTGATGACGTCATGGTGTTTACAACAGGTGGTGTCTGAGCGTGGTGCTTGAACGGTGAAAAGCTCTAGAAAAACAGACTCTCAAATCATTGTTTTTTTTTTGTTTTTTTACACGACATTGCGACGTCGCGTGAACACTTTGATGTCAAGTGACACCGGCTAGATGGCACCGGGACGTGACATAGTCACACGTCTAGTGGCATCGTGGCGTTACGTACAAGGTTACTAGATTACCTCAGTTGTCGAATTCCCGCGGAAGGGGGCGCCCCTTCTCCCTCACCTCAGTCCGCCTCCCGTCGTTCGAAGCGCCATCTAGATTATCGTTTACGAACTGTGTGTTTCATAGAGTACGGAGAAGCGCCATCTAGACGCTGTGCTGCGAAACGTGCTTATTCTGCGGAATACACCGTAGTTACCATAGCAGCCGTCCGGCGCGTCGAACGACGGGAGCCGAGTCGTGGTGAGGGGGGGTGTGGTACTGCACGAGCAAGGAGAGTCTATGCGCAGTTCCGAAACCAAGCGCTACGGGACACAGTGACGTGATGTGACGTCATGAAGTCACGTGACGTCTTCTGATGTCACGTCATGTGGTCAAGGTCTAATAACATCATGACGTCACAGAGGATCCCAAAGAAATATAAATGCTATGCGATTACAACTCCTTTGGGATCTATACCAAAGAGACGGGCAGTTTTTGTTTCCTATTTTTATTCTGTGGGTGTATGAATACTTGTACAGGTTACTAAAAAAAGTAAGGAATTGCATTTGCAATTACACAAGATTAAATTGTGACTAATTACAGTTACAACTACCCTTCCATAAAAATAAGTGAGCGTTGCCACAAAAAGTAATCCGCTACTTTCGCTGCTTTACTTACGTTAATGTTCAAGGGTAAGACACAGAACACAAGAGTGTTGTGGAATGCGTTTATTGTTGCCACGAGTCGCACTTTTGCGACCTTGAGCTTCTTTGTTACAGCCGGAGTTTGATGCTGTTATAATTCCCATCACTATTATCAGACTAATTAACTAAAATCCGTTAATTCACTTTTTTAATTACTGTAATTAGGATATATGTTTATATTACGAACTTCGAGGCAGTCATATGCCAAGACTGTTCCATTTTTGTAGAATTCGCGTAAACAGATTGTGTACCGCGATATTCGTCCACGGATTTTGCACTTTTATCCGGCTAATGTAGCAAAGTTCGGCTATAGTGGCCACTTTCGTGGGTTTGTTGCCGAATTGAGTGGATAAAAAGTCCGATTAAGTAAAAAATTCGGGGGCACATATCTTGGAACACTGGCAAATTACGCGAATTCTACCAAATGGAACAGTGTTGGCATATTACTGCCTCAAAGTTTGTAATATAAACATATATCCTAATTACAGTAATTAAAAAGTTAATTAACGGATTTTGGTTATTTAGTTTGATAATAGTGATGGTTATATTTCCATCTAATATCCGCCAAGCCATATAAACACGCAGTGAAAACTGCATTCATAAAATTTTTACCCCTTTATTTAAAAATTTGGTGCAGTTAAAAAAAACACCTTGTATATATTTTTTTGTGGTTGGATACCCGCTTTTCCCCCGTGTATGAAAACGAAAAGTAACGGATTACAATCAATTCCTTAGTAAATAAGTAAGGGAATTACTTCAAAATTACTTTGTAAAATATGCAATTATTCCTTTACAAAATTACTGATAAATATAAGGGATTACTGAGTCTCGTTACTTGCAACGGCTTACGTCAGGGAGTATGTTACTTACTGTTCACCACAAGGAGCGGAGGTCACGTCAGGTACCTCCGTCTTTCTCATTAGGCGCCCTCTTTGGATCAAATGTGTTGTCACAAATAAGTATAAGCACGTGACAACATTGCTCGTTAATTACAGCGAGGAATACAGGGAAAAGAAGGAAGCATGACAACAGTGATTGATAGTAAAAGCGCTGCGCAATGCAAGAGTGAAAAAAAAAGTTCCGAATATTGCTTGAGTGTTGCAAACTTAAAAAGGGTCGCCAGCAGTATAGTTTCATGACACAGGTTGATGCCCCTGGCGGCAACCTAGCAACCGCCCCGATAGTAAAAATAAAGCTCGAGACGTGAGCCTGACTGCCACGTAACAGGCGATGGCGTGGCTCCCAAACCTGTCTGATAACAGGTTTCAAGGGGTTTTACCCATTATTTACAATTTTAGATGGAAGCTAGCAGTGCAGTCTCGTCAAAATAAAGCAATTTATGACTCCGTAAAAACAGGAAACTCATATATGAACCTAAAATGCGAAGGTTTATTTTCTATCTTGAGGCCACTGGAAGTAAACTTTAAGCTTTTCAGATTAAGTGAAATAGGCGGTAGCTTGTTCCATCTACCGTACACCTCACTAACGCCCATCGATGGTCGGTTGCGCGCAAAAATGCATTCATTGCTTGTGCTTTTTTTATTTTGTGTGTGTGTCACCTGCGATTTCTCTGGAAACGGATCTTAATTTCAGTGGTTTATTGAATCAAAACACACAATTTCAATGACTTTAGCGAAAAAACAACTAGATACATAATAAAAATCGCCCGTGTTTTACATTTATTTTATGTGCCTTTTCTCTTACCTTGGTATCAAATTCGAGATGAATGCTGAACATGATTGTAAACCTGAGACTGGGGCATAAAAGAGAACACAACAGAAGGTAGAAAAAGAGGAGGCAACGTCTCAAACTCAGCTGCAAAGTTTATTTCGTACACGCCTTATATACCACATCTCCAACGCCGTCTCTACAAAAAAAAAATTGACAAGAGGACAATGACATTTGGGTAAACCTTCTCTTATCTCCCTTGACCTCGGCTGCGAAACACTCACACAAAGGGTCACATTCTAGCATAACCACCGCCACTCGGCGATCGTAGGTGAATCACTACCGAACACAAAGAACGGGTTTGACCTTCAAAGTTGCGTTTCCTCAAACAACTCACCCAGTCCAAAGAAACAATACTAGACACTGCTAACAGCCGGAAATGGGGGCCATCCCCTACAGGGGAAGGAGCCACCAGGAGAATACAAGAACTCTACACGGCGTGCAACAGACTTTGGGACCTCCTCTTGGGAAAGGACTACAGGCATCGCAAGGAGTTCCAGCACTGGGACAACATCAAGAAGGCACAGTTCCACAGGATTTGGTATGTCAAACGAACGGAAGTCTTGAACTCTGTTAAGATAATGAAGAGGAGGGAGAATTGTTTGCCTTTGGTATGGCGTAGTGCTCAGTGTGTGTCGGGATCCCGTTTAAATGTAGTCAACCCATGTAACATTTCGATTTCAGAAAGAACGGAAAGTTTTTTAGCCAAGGGACCTAAATTTTGTCTCAATGTGAGGCCTTCCAGACTCGATGTGTTTTCCGCTGTTCAAAACGTTGCGCGCTTGGTAGGTCATGATGAAAAGACGGCTTTTGTGGATCAGACGGTGGGGAGATTAGATAAAATCATGGGAGACATGTACCCGAAAGAAAAAAGGAATTTTAAGGATGTAAACATGGTCAAGAATGAGATAGATTCACGGTCGTTAAAATTACTCCAAACAGATAAATCAGGGAGGTTTGGTATCCTCCCGATGAAAGAATTTCAAAACAAAGCTGAAAATGCCATGAGTGTATTGTTCAAGGACTGGAACGGAAAGTTGGCAAAGATGAGAAGGGACATATGCACAGTGTTAAAGGAAGAAGATAAAGAGCAAGTTGCCAAAAGCATAATGAGTCAATCCAAAATGTACCTATGTTTGAAATTTTTCCTAAAGGACCATAAAGTGGAGATGCCTCTTAGAGTGGTTGTAAACGAAAACGGAACGTGGCAAAAAGTTGTGTCTAAGTTTCTGCAGCATGGGTTAGGTCAGGTCAGTTTGGACAAATCCTTATCGCTGAGAAACACAGAAGAACTTATTCAGATCTTGGAACACAACCATGGGAGGAAGAGTTCGGTATTCTCCATGGATATAAAAGATTTATATTATTCTCTGGAAAAGAAGAGGTTGATGAACGCCGTGAAGGAGGTGCTAGAGTTGAATCTGGTAAAGTTTCAATCAGAATCGGGCGTAACAGTGGAAAGCTTCCTTACCGTGTTGGATCTCTATTTAAAGTCAACAGTCCTCGAATACAATAATCGAAAATACATCCAGAAAGAAGGTGTATGCATAGGCTCGTCGGTCGCTCCGTTGTTAGCTGAGATATACCTCAACAGTTTGGATAGAGTGTTGTTTGACAGGATGATTGAGTTGTCACCTAACGTGGGCTTCATCAGAAGATATGTAGATGATATTTTTGTCTGCACGTTTGAAGAAGGAAAATCGGAGTATCTTGAAAAGCTTATTAGGTCAACGGCCCCGGAGTTGCATTTCACAGTAGAAAAACCAGAGGAGAACATGTTGCAGTTTTTGGACTTGCGCATTCAGGTGAAAAATGGTTTATGTTGGGAATATGGTAAGAAGATGGCTAAACCGGTGCTTCCCAAACAAAGTTGTCACTCTAAAATTGTTAAGGCGGGAGTTGCGAAATCATTAATTGGTAATGCGCTAAAAAGGTCATGTACCCATTTCATGAGTCAAGCTTTAAAAAGACAATGGGGAAGACTGGAGGACGCGGGGTATGAGGAAACTTTTCTAAAACGACAACTTTCTATTCAAATCAGAGACAAGCGGGATGAACCAAGTGTGAGGAACCGACGAGTTGCTATACCGTATTTTCACGATATTTCCCATAACATAAAAGCGTCGGCGAAAAAGTTTGGCGTAGAAAACAGTGTTCACATCCGATTTTAAGTTATGCAAACTTACACCTTTTGAATCGAAACAGGAAGTTTGCCAGAAGGCACATCGCGAAAAGTCGGTTTCGTGTGAGAATTCTGTGGTTTATGAGATTCCTTTGGAGTGTGGATTTAAATACGTAGGTCAGACGTCGAGATGTGTAAATGATAGACTGACGGAACACAAACGGAATGTGAAAAACAACGCGTCCAATTCCGAGTTAGCAAGGCACCTTCTAGAGTGTAATAATTGTAAAGCCAACTGGTCTGAAACGGAAGTAATTCACAAAGAACGTAATGATATGAAACGTGTAGTTCAAGAAACGATTCGTATAAAAACGTCTGGCAACTGTATAAGTCAGGCGTCATTGCAGTTTGGGAACGAATGTAAACAATTTCTACGCTTGTAAAGTTTTTTTTTTTTTTACTAGCAGTGTTTATATGTGTATCCTTGGATTTGTTCGAGAAAGTCGCAGTGTTTAGCCAATTGTGGTTCGTTGTAGGAGGGCAATGTCGTTCTCAGTTTTGGAGATGGCCCCAGTTCCGGCTGTTAGCAGTGTCTAGTATTGTTTCTTTGGACTGAGTGAGTTGTTAGAGGAAACGCAACTTTGAAGGTCAAACCCTTTCTTTGTGTTCAGTAGTGATTCACCTACGTTCGCCGGGTGGCGGTGGTTATGCTAGAATGTGACCCTTTGTGTGAGTGTTTCGCAGCCGAGGTCAAGGGAGATAAGAGAAGGTTTACCCAAATGTCATTGTCCTCTTGTCAATTTTTTTTTTTTTGTAGAGACGGCGTTGGAGATGTGGTATATAAGGCGTGTACGAAATAAACTTTGCAGCTGAGTTTGAGACGTTGCCTCCTCTTTTTCTACCTTCTGTTGTGTTCTCTTTTATGCCCCAGTCTCAGGTTTACAATCATGTTCAACTTACACCAGCTCGCCTGCACTCTGACTATTTTTTCGAGATGTATGTTTACGTGGAATATGCTTAGGAGGCTAAAGGCCGTTTCACAGAGCCCCGTTCTCTTATGTTACGGTACGTTATTAAAGCTTACGCCGCAAGTCACCAGGTCAGTTAAACGATATAGCCTGGCAAGCGACATTGAAGTCACAAATGTTTCGGTGACTCATACGTAAGGTGAGAAAACGCAAGAAGCAAGCAAGCAAGCAAGCAAGCAAAAACTTTATTTTGTATAGGGGCCTACGTCCTGGTCCGGACGGCCCGTCCGGCCCACGTCTCGCGGATGGATTCCGCAAGGGGACCGGAGTGATTAATTAGTGCTTCTAGTGCGGTGGGTATGTCGGTGCCCGTGGGTGGAGCCAGCCATTCCTCCCAAGAAATGATGTGTGAGAGGGTTGGGGGAAGGGTGGGTGGGTTACAAGACCAGTAGGTGTGAGGGATGGAAGGGTATTCTCCGCATTTTGGGCAGGTGGGGGAGTCGGGTCGTTTGTAGATGTGGTGGAAGATGTGGTGTGATGGAAGAGAGTTGGTCTGAGCTTGCCTGACGAGGGAGGATTGTTGTCTAGACATGGTCTTTGGAGGGTGAGGGTAAATGGTCCGCTCTTCACGTTGTTCTTTCAACCTCGACTTCCGCAGGGCTCGGTGAGCGTTCCTTGTTGCGCCTACCGAGTAGATAGCCGGCCATGACGTGACGGGACCCGGGGAGTTTTCGCGGGTGAGACGATGGGCTGTCTCATTTCCCTCCACGCCTTGGTGGCCAGGTGTCCATACGAGGCGGAATTTTTTGTCCGGGTAGCGGACATGTATTTCACGGACTAGGTTAGCCGTCATAAAGTGTAAGGTGTTGTCGGTGTAGTTTCGTAGGGCGCGCTGTGAGTCCGTGAAGATTAGCGTGGGATTAGTGTTAGGTTGTTGGGCTGCGTGTTCCATGGCTTTGGCGATGGCGTATTCTTCCAAATCGTCGATCGTCGGGGGTTCTGTGAAGGTTTCGGAGTAATGTATTTTAGTGCGTGTGTTGACGAAAGCGATTTTGCCATGCGTAACCTGGTGACTGGCATCAGCAAAATACGTATCGTGATCCGTCTCATGTAGGTAGCGTATTCGCTTTTCGTGGGCTTTGGCGCGGTAGTTTTCGTCTCTCGGGGTTGTTGTCGGGGTTCATGTTTTTCGGTAGTGGTTCCACTGTAACATTTGGGTTGGCGCTTTTCTATGGAGGGGGAGGTATGGGGATTGAGGGAAGTGAGTCCGTGTTGATATCTAGTGTCTGCAAAATTGTTCGCCCTTGGTTTGAGGTAGAGAGTCGTAATATCTGCCCGTCTTTGTGCATTTGTATGCGTTCTGTAATGGTGTTGAAAGTTCCCGTGTTGAGAAGGCGTTCGCTGGACGCGTGGCGCGGCACTCCCAAGGCGAGTCGGTACAGTTTACGGAGACTGGCTTCGAGCTTTTTGATTTGGGTACATGTTGTCGTGAGGTATGGTAGTGTGTATAGGAGACGAGATATGACGAAGGCGTCGATGATATGGAGTAGATTATGCTCTTTGAGTCCCGTTCTGTGATTTGTGGTCCGTTGTATCAGGTGTGCGATCTGATTGATTTGGGCGTGAAGGCGGTTGAGTGATCCTTCCGGTTTGCCGTTGAATTGGAATACTACTCCTAGGATTTTGGTTTGATCAACTTGTTGAATTTCCTTGTCCTGCAGCTTGATTTTGATGAGTTTTCGGTCGGGGTCGGGTCCTCTCTTGGAGGATGTGACCAGTAGTTGAGTTTTGGAGGGAGATAAGGTGAGTCCTATTGTGGAGGTATAGACTTCGACCGCATCACAGCCCCGTTGAAGAGTTTCTTCGATTTGTCCGGGGTTTCCTTGTGCTGTCCATAACGTAATATCGTCCACGTAAATTGAGTGTTGGAGATCGGGAATTTCGTTCAGGTATCTTGGTAGATCTGCCATTGCGAGGTTGAAAAGTGTGGGTGATATAATTGATCCTTGCGGTGTTCCCCTGTTGAGATAGAAGGTGGGAGTTGTTTCGTGGGGCATGTTTATGGAGGCCGTCCGGTTTGTGAGGAAATCCTGCACATAGTTGTACATGCGTTGTCCACATCCATTGTTGGC
The DNA here is from genome assembly GCA_037355805.1 of Ixodes ricinus. Taxonomy (NCBI): domain Eukaryota; kingdom Metazoa; phylum Arthropoda; class Arachnida; order Ixodida; family Ixodidae; genus Ixodes; species Ixodes ricinus. Next base: position 1,718 of record JAZHYW010043651.1, on the reverse strand, counting down.
GAGCTTGGACAGGATGGTTTCGTGTTTCAGGTTATCGTATGCTTTGTGAATGTCGAGCGCTACCATGCCTTTGAGTGAAACTGTGTTGGGGTTGCATACGTCGTGTTGTATGCGTATAAGTGTATCTTGCGTGCAAATGTGCTTTCTGAAACCAGTTTGTGTTGGGGCCAGGTCGTTTCTTGATTCGAGGTGCCAATCCAAGCGAGTTAAGACCATTTTTTCCATAAGCTTCCCAAGGCAGGAAGTTAGGGAGATGGGTCTCAGATTCTCAATTGTTGGGGTTTTGCCGGCTTTGGGGATGAAACAAATGTCGGCATGTTTCCATTGGATTGGTAGTTTTCCGGTCGACCACACGTGATTGTATAAGTCGAGGAGTTTGGTGAGGTTTTCGTCATTCAGATTTTTGAGGACTTTGTATGTCATCAGGTCTTTTCCTGGGGTCGTGCTGCGTTTTATGGATGCCAGCGCCCTGCGGAGTTCCATCGGAGTGAACGGGCTATCCATTTCGTGTGGTGGGAGGGTAGGATTGACTGGGTTCCGGTTGGGGGGTTGTTGTGCTTTCCGGAAAGTAAGTCTCTCTGAGTTTTTGTTCTAGGTATTTTGCTGATAAATCCTGGTTGATTTTGATCTTAGTTAAAGGGTCTCGGTGATTGTCGGTTGAATCATGCTTCGGAGTAGGGACCAAACTCTTTTGGTTGACATGTGGGGATTTAACGAGTCGCATAGTTGCCACCAGTTTTGGTGCGCCAATTTTATGGCATACTCTTGGGCCTGTTCGGTCAGGAGGCGTATTCGTTTCTTCAGATTCCGATTTGTTTTCCTTTCTTTTCCATCTTTTGATAAGCGCCCGTCTCGTTTCCCATAAGGTTAGGATGTGGTGGTCAACGTAGGGGATATCCGGAGTTGTATTGATGTAGGTAGTGTGTTTCTCGGTCTGTGCGAGGATTTCTTGTGCCCATTCGTCCGGGCTGTCAAGGTTCAGTGTTGGGGATGGTTCCTGGCGGCTTTTGTGCCAGTCCGTGATAGCTGTTGGTCGGGGTTTGTGATTTTCCGTTGTGGTAAGGGGTATTGAGATGGCTATGATATTGTGATCGCTACCTAGGTTCTCCTCCATATTGTCCCACGTCGGGTTAGCCGTACCTCTGTAGAAAGCTAAGTCTGGGTTCGTGTCCCGCTGCACGGAGTTGCCAGTACGGGTAGGTCGAGTTATGTCGTTAAGTAGTGAGTATTTAGCCTGATGTTGTGCCTCTTCGAGCTTCCTACCTGCGGTGGTGGTATTGTGATACCCCCAGGCTACGTGTTGGCAATTGAAATCCCCCAATACTAAATATTCCGTATTTTTGCGGGATTACGGGAAACAATGCTGTGTGAACCAGTCTAAAGACACTTTGATGCAGACTTGTGCCTATCTCAAATACTCTACAAAAGATACTGTATTTTAAATACGTTTTGAAGTATCTTGGTGCAAATACTTTTGATCGAAAATATTTGATACTTTATCTTGATTACATTTCTGAGTATCTTGTACTCATTATCTTAAATACATTTTTGACATTCCGCCATTTTCCGAGTTCGGTATGAAGGGGTGTGGACGTGGCACGAGCAAACGTTGAACATTCTTTCGAGCAATTAAATCCCGTTGCTAGCTCCGATAGGCTACGGTGACTTTGATTGAGCTCTGTGAAAACATCGCTTCTGTGCCGATTGTGACTCATCTT
>JAZHYW010043650.1:0-41248 GCA_037355805.1 Ixodes ricinus | reverse complement strand
GGCAAATTCATTCATGAACTCGCTCATTCACCTTCATTCACATTCACGGCGTGAATCTGAATGGCTCTGAATGAATTCTTGAAATTGAAAAAAATCATGATGTGATGGTGAATGACTTTGTGAATTTGAATGAATTCGTGATGTGATGGTGAATGAATTCGTGAATTGAATGAATTCGTTGTGTGATGGTGAATGAATTCGTGAATTTGAATGGAGGTCGTGATGTGATGGTGAATGAAGTCGGGAAGTCGTGATGTGATGGTGAATGACTTCGTGAATTTGAATGAATTCGTGATGTGATGGTGAATGACTTCGTGAATTTGAATGAATTCATGATGTGATAGTGAATGACTTCGTGAATTTGAATGAACTCATGATGTGTTGTGATTGTGAATGACTTCGTGGATTGAACAGAATTCATTGTGATGTGAATGACTCATGAATTCGTGACGTGGTGGTGAATGGCTCGTGAACACGATGAATTTGTGATGTGAGTGGCTCGTGAACTTGACAAGTTCATGATGGGAAGTAATACCGTGAACTTAATTCTCGATGTGATAGTGAATACGGTTATGAATTCAGAATAGGCGGAAAACATGTTACGCAGGTGCTTGCTTGCTTGCTTGCTTTCATCCTTCACCGCAAACGACAGGGACCCATTTGACTTTAGCGGTTTGGGCATCAGTCTCGCTGCGTAGCCGTGCGCGCCTCAGCGCGGTGGCCCTTTTGTCGAGCACTTTCGCAGTAACAGCTGTTTATAAGGGAAGTGCGGTGGCAGTGGCAATGAAGGGGGGGGGGGGGGGTGCTAGTCGTTTTTTTGGCACTTGGAGCGGTTCCTCGCGAATCAATTGAGCTCCTTGCCGACCTTGTCCTTTCGTGTCTCGGGGGATATGGTCCGGAATCTCGCTGTGCCGTTTCGCTCGTGAGTCGTGCGTGGCGCAGCCGCGCTGTCCGCGCGCTACGTTCACCCAGACCTGACGGCGCCGACAAAAGGGGAAGCGCGGCGGGGAAAGGATAGCGCTGCACCGAGGTCCGCGGCTCGCGTGCGCCTCGGATTTTCGGGCCTTCGCTCTTGAATTGGTGACGTAAGCTCGTCGCCCTCCTCGTGTTTCCAGACTGCCCGGCGCCATTGCAGCCTCCTCTGCTGATTTGTTGTTAGTTTAGTTTTTTTCACCATCGTTTTTGTTCTGGGTCTGAGAGAAGCGCGGCCGCGGTAGGTAGTGGTGGCAATTTCAAAGGACGATGGGAGCAGGGGCGGCGGGCGTTTGCTTTGACAGATGATTTGACAGGTAACATTGAATGTCACCGGTGTCCTGAGCGGTTCCTCGCTAATATGTGAGCTTCTTGCCGACATTTTGCTTCCATCTTGGTGCAGATGGACACAATGATCTCTGCGGCGTTGGGCTTGCGCGCTGCCCAGCAATTTTAAATTGAAAATGAAAATTTTCAATTTAAACATTTTGTCGTATCTTTGACACTCGATTGCATTGTCTGTACACCAAAATTATACACGCTGATAGAGTGTACCGTGTACACAACGAAAGTTAATGTTCAAAAATAAATTATCTGAAAATAATTTTTCTGAGTGAAGTATTTACACTTTGAAAGTTTAGCTATAAAGAATATCCTCCTCCCCTGCCCTCACCCCCACCCCGGTTTGGCTCGTTTCATGTTTGATTTTCAAGACACTAACTAGCGTGTACGAGTTACAAATAAAACGGACGATTGCAGTGCAAATATACCATGCCTTATGTTGCTTCACTATGATTTTGCCACTGAAACCAACGGTCAATTAAATAGACCACCGTGGAAACATGTCTCGTAGAAGCAGTACCAAGTTCCGGAATTCTAAGCTACAACAAGAAAACAGTACAAAGAATATAACGTCGCACCTTTGTAATGATATCCTTACGAGAACTTCAGCTCCGAAGCCGACATTCACTTGCAAACGCGCATCACTGAACATAAAACACACTTCTTGGTGTTATCGTTATAATCACATGCTGACTCGCACCAGCGGGAACTCTTCGTGTTTCTGCAAATATGCACACGAAAAAGAAGAAAGGTTTCGTGTTTGTAAGTTCCCTTTCCGGCTTAAAATTTTCTTTTTTCGTTTTTTATGATGATATTAGGGAAGCAAAAAACAAAGTAACCTTCGGTCTGCGATGGGGAAAAGGGGAGTGTCAAAAATCCACAAAGTTCTTTTTTATATATATATATGGTATGAACACGAGCACTCAGCACTGTTGTAACTTGTAAACGGATGTCTCTCCCCCTGCCCACCTCTACTTCACAAAATGGAGGGTGCAGGGCGCCCCCTCCCCCCCCCCGCCCCTTCACGTAAAGTGTTGGCCTTCACCCTCGACTTTGGGGCGAGGGGGGGGGGGAAGGCGAGGGTGTTCATGATCTCTTTAGCTTCGACAAAAAGGGGGTACCTTCTGGGGTGTGAAGCAGTCACTCGTTCAAGCCTCAAAACGCTAAAAAGAACAGAAAAAAACGAGTGGGATTAGCTGCAACCAAAGATTTTTCTTTTACTTTTTTTTATTTAAGCTCTTCGTGAAAATAAAACAGCGAGAATGGCGACGTCGCCTTTTAGTGGATGTGGCCTTCCTCTTTTTGTTTGAATTTTTTTTTTTTCGGAAAGAAATGCACTGGGAACTGTTGCTTCCCTGCAGCGATAAGCTTGTACAGGATTTTGAGACGGATGGATGACTGGATAATCCACCGTTTTAAGAAACCGCCGGTTCAGTAGTCTTCGCAGCAAGATACGGCATTGCCTGGGCATTGCGTAATCGAGCGCAAGCAGCCACCCCCTCCTAGTGGCTCTACTGAGCTGAGTTACCTAAATTTAGTTCCCCCAACGTCTCCGGTTTGGTTCCCGGATATTTCATCGAACGCCGTTTTGTCGAACACCGTTTCATCGAAAAAATGGACGTTTCATCGAACGCCGTTTCATCGAATCGCTGATGGCCGTTTCATCGAATGTCTTTTATATAAAAAGTGTGAAATATGCTCTTTTATGCACGGATCGAGTGCATTTTCGTGTCATTCACCCATTTCATTGTCAGGTTTTTTAATGTCCAAACTTGTAGCTGTTACAATTTATTTTGATGCAAGTAACCCATGAGGATATTTGTACCGATTTTTATGTTTGTCTCGCATATTGTGCTTGTCTGTTCACCCCCTCTGTATTACCTGATGGGCCTTGAGGGTATTGTAACAAATAAATAAAAAGTCGCACTCCCGGTAAGAGCGCACTCCAACTCATGGAGGCCAGAAGGCGACTTCGGTTTTGCGCAGGTGCAACAACTTTAGCCATGTGAGCCGCCTAGCCTCTCATGTCTTTCTATTGATACCTTTTTACTGCCCGAAGCTTGCAGTAGCTAAAGCTGAGGTGCTATTTATGAAACTACAACGAAACATTGTTTTTTTAGTTCTAAGATTCAATGAAGTCAAAAGTAAGTACGTCACTTTAAATTTTGTTTGAAAACTTTCGGGGGTTCATGTGTTCGTGCGACAGCCATTCACCGCTTCAAATGATGAGCAATTGCTCTCAGAAAGTCCCCCACAGCCATGCTCCGTCGGTTCTCATAAAAAAGGCGGACCTTCTCATTTCTTGCCACTATGGCCTTCTTCTGGCGAGGAGGCTCTTGGGAACTCAGCATCGCCTCCAGCTTGTCTTCCGTCAGTTGATGTTCTGCGGCGATGCAAGTCAAAAACTTCCAGAACCCGGGATGGGCGCCTCCGACCAGCTTCAGGAAGCGGGAATGCCACCCTGGCGTTCGATAAGACGGCGTTCGATGAAACGGCTTCGATGAAACGGTGTTCGATGAAACGGCGTTCGACGAAACGGCATTCAATGAAACAGCGTTTGACGAAACGAGCTTTCGGTTGCACGTCAAAAGATCCCCAGGTGGTCGAAATTAATCCTCAGTCCTCCGCTGGGGCGTGCCAGATGCCCGTCGTTGGTTTGGCACGTAAAACCCCCAAATTTGACTTTTGGCGTTCGATGAAATGTCCGGTCCCAGCGGCGGGCACCAGCAGCAGCAGGCGGCGCTTCGTGTACGCGGCGCAGCCATATATCGTTTCAAAAGAGACGAAGCCGCCGTCACGAGCAGGCCCACCTAATCCGGCGCCGAGACCATATCACGTGACCTGCCGGTTCCGCGCGGCGGCGCACGGAGCACATTTACGTGACACGATAGCAGCGCGGCATTGGCTGGGTTGGCGCTCTATCAATGTGCCTTTGCGTTTCGCGCACTCGAAATACCCCACTTCCCCGACGGAGTCAGGTCCTGGTTTCAAGTGGCTGACACAAAAAGGCGCCACAGTCCTATTCCGCAAGAACTGCGAACTCGAGAAGGGCTACCAGCCGTGAAGTCGAATTTAGTCAGAATGAACCTGAATGACTTCGTGAATTATGCGGAATTCATGATGTGATGGTGAATTCGTGTTGACCGTGATGGTGAATAACTTCGTGAAGTGATGGTGAATTCGGATGAATTCATGATGTGATGGTGAATTCGGATGAATTCGTGATGTGATGGTGAATTCGGATGAATTCATGATGTGATGGTGAATTCGGATGAATTCATGATGTGATGGTGAATTCGAATGAATTCGTGAAGTGATGGTGAATTCGGATGAATTCATGATGTGATGGTGAATTCCGATGAATTCACGATGGTGAATTCCGATGAATTCGTGGTGATGGTAAATGACTATGTGAATTGGTGATGTGATGGTGAATGACTTCGTGAATTCGGAGGCGGCAGTGATGTGATGGGGATGAATTCTTGGCGCGGTTGAACGCCGTGATGTGAAGGGGATGAATTCTCGGCGGAGTTTGAAAGCCGTGATGTGAAGGGGATGAAGTTTTGGCGCGGTTGAACGCGGGGATGTGAAGGGCCGTGACTTTGGGAGGTCGGAGTACCTTGTGACGTGAATGCGAATGAATTTGGAGACGTGATTTTGTTCGTGATGTGATGGTGAATGAAGGGGCTCTAAAATGCCGACCTATGTGTACGAGTAGCGGGGATTGAACCAGCAACCTTCGCCTGTCCGGGGCGACGCCTTAACCGATTAGACCAAGGAGGATAGAAGGGTAGGAGAGGGCACGACGCCAGCCGCGTAGCCTCTACAAGCCATGCTCCCTTGACGCCTCGCCTCTTTCTCAGTTTTCTCCTTACTCACCTCACATCATGTGACCGTAGCTAGCCTTCGTCTCGCTATGGTGTACTAGAATACACCACGGTATAGACTTCGATCTGATAAAACCTACCGGACGGAGCGCGCGCAAGCCTGCAAGGAATCCTCCTACAATCAACCATCCATCTCACACGTGACATGTCACGCGCACCAATTGACAGAGAGATCTACGGTCACGTTGGCCACAACATCGTTTAAACTCTTTATGACTAGGCTTCACGAATATTGCAACGTGCCCTCTCGTAGTACTTCTAACCTCCTTGGATTAGACCATCCCGGCCACTGCTTTCGGCGGACTCAATTTCTGACCAGCTCTCTGTGTACTATTAGTTTTGAATTGACGACAACCGTTGCTGATTTAAGGCCCGCGCTAGTTCCGAATTGCGGCAGTGACGTGGCACGTCATCTCAGCTTTGCAAATGTCGGAAGGGGCCCGTCTCCCAAGATATCTAGGGAACCACTCCCTCCCGTAGGGACAGGCTGCATAATTATATATAATATATAAATTAAATTAAATTATAAATTATATAGGATATATATATATATATATATATATATATATATATATCTTGTTTCTCATGTTGCGTTTTGTTTATACATATTTTTTGAGCAAGCATTCATTTCGTTAGAGGTATATTCATTCGGTGTGAGCTCCAAACCTCTAAAATTCAGAGCCTATTTGCTAGATTTCTTTTTAATAATTATCAACTTGAAGCGAGCGTCACCAGTATGAAGGGAACCCTAAATTGGGAAGAACTTAGCCAACGAAGAAAATCTTTGAGGTTAACATTCCTTGATAATATATACCACAATCTCCTCCTACTCAGCAGTTCTACATTTCCGCATGATCCTTTTTACCTATCGGGAAGAGGAGACAAACTAAGAAAAATACGAACCTACTCTTGTCGTACTGATATTTTTTACTTTTAGTTTTTTTTTTAAACAATGGAAGAGTGGAACAAGTTGCCGAAGGATGTATTTATGCCTACTTTTCAAAGTGGTGTTGAATGTTGTTGTTTTTGTTTGTGTGTGTGTGTTTCTTTTTTAATATTTTAGCATTAAGTGAGGTTTGCCTTATATTGCTTTTAGTTTTCATTTGTGCTAAATAAAGAATAAAAAATCGTGTAATAGTAACGATAAAAGGTCTGTATACAAAGTAGCCTGCAATAATGCCAAAACGTCGATGCATGTTTTCTTTGTAAATAAATATATGCTAAAAAAAAAAAAAACGTGCCAATGGCGGGTTTATGGTCTCGACAAGTTAGAGCGTGCTGGTGATGTTATGGCAGTGGCGTGGGCGGAAAAGGGGGGGGGGGGGGTTCGGAACCCCCCTCCCAAAATGCCACACCTACCCCCTACCCCCTCCGGGGCCCGCTCGCTCCCCTGCTCACGCAGTCGGTTTTGCTCGGGGCATGGAGCAAAGGGGGAGCGCGGACTATCTCCAGGGTATATGCTTTCGGGAAAAGTGTTCATGGGTAAGAAAATGCTCAAATACATAAAATAGGCAATATTTCTACATTCATGTTTATCTGATGAGGTGCAGGAGTTGATCTCAGACATATAGAGAACGGATATCTCGAAACATTTGTGGGGTGAAGGATGGCAATTTCAAGGCAAAGTATAACAAACTGTCCTCACTAGAATGCTCACTTCAATCAAACCATAGCGAACGTAATAAAACGAACACAGGGTGATAATATAAAACAATGTCAGTGATGTAAGGAATATTAAATTAATTTTAAAAATAATCGCTCTGTAAGCAACAGGTCGCGCTTCGCTCACTCACGCCTTGTGTACTGCTCAGAATTACGTGCTTTCGACTGAAATTACCACGAATAAAGAAGTAACTGTGGCTAGTTGTTTCGGAAAGCAATTTACAGTCTCTCTTGGTCATCTCATTTATGCCAAGCGCCTACACATTAAGATGCAGCCGCCTGCGTTCACGGCAAAAGATATCCAGGACGCGGCGTCCTCCGCTTGAACGTCAGTGTCGCGGTGAACATTCAAAAGCGCCAGACCGAGCAGTCGCTCATTCGAAGTGGACGCTCTCAGGCATGTTTTCAACCGTCGTAGTGAAGAGAACGAGCGCTCAGCTTCCGCCGTTGTTACGCGCAGAGTCGCTAGGATCTTGAGGAGACGATGGACATTTGGGAATAGGGCCTCCGGACAGAGGGCGACCGCCTGTAGCGCAGACGTGACGGGCGTTTCACGTTTCTCCCTCTTGCATCTTGCAGCCCATATGAGCAGCTCACATTGGAGTACAGGAACTGAAACCAGGCCTGAATAGAGCCTCGAAAACTCTTCAGCGCTCGGAGCTGCAACGCTTTCCAAGATTTTTGCAGGCGGAAGCGACGAAAGTAATTTCGACGTACGCCGGTGCTTTTTAAATCTGCCATCCAACTGTGTGATCAGGTAATCCATGAAAGGAAGGAACACGGAACGCTTAAAATGCTCTGCCGTGCTTTCAGCGAGAATGGCGGTAACGTTGTCTCGGTCATTTTAATGGCGGCTTGGGATATTGCATAGTGTTTGTGCGTGGACGCTCGCTCCAATTTTTCAGCGTCAAGATTTTTTTTTTGCTGTTTATTTTTTTTGTGACAGTATAGCTATCTTCTTGGTTTTGTCTGTCTGGCACGCGTTGGAAATGCAGTGGTACCTCAAAAAGCGGAAAGAGTTTTTTTTTTAATTATTATTCCTTTGTTATTCTTTTTAAATGCACAATCGTTGCTTGGACCCATAGCCGTGGAGGCTAGTCGCGGGTCCAACATTAGAAATAACCTTTACAATGCGGCAGGCAAACAAAACAAATGTAGGCACATATCAAAGTATACACAAAACCATATACATACTAATTGAAAAATATAGACAGGACATATGATATTGAACTTATTCATCGGCTTGCAAATTAATTAGATACTTCTTTAAGGATGACAAAATATTGGGTTTACATTTGATGTTGGTACGGATATCATTCCATACTAGGGCACCGTTGAATTAAATAAGCCTTTCTCCATAAACACTTCTACAAGGTGGCAAATTAAACATATTATTTGTTGCAGCCCTCGTATTCCGTAATGGTAATTTAAATAGATGTAATGGATGTGGGACGTTAGATTTTATTATTTTAAAGACTGTTTCAGCTATATTTAGTTTGTATAGAAAGTCTAGTGGCAGCACGCCAACTGATCGAAATAGAGGAGTACTTGGTTCAATATGTCTAGAATAAGTAATGAGTCTGAGAGCCCTTCTCTGTAATCGACTGAGTGGCTCTAAATATGTGTTATATGTTCCACCCAAGACTCTATGCAGTAGTTCGAGTGACTATGTACAAATGCAAAGTATAGAATGCGCTGTAAGTTAAAGAACTCCCGAGCCTTTAGAAGTGTGTAGCAACCGTGTGCAAGTTTTGTACCTATGTTTCTAATTTGGTTCTTCCGGTGCATGTCGCTTTCAAACAAGACGCCTAAATATTTGTAACAGGAAACATGCAGCAACTGCACGTTATCTAAGTATATCGCTAGTTCTTCAGAATTCGTTTGCTTTCCCCTAGAGTGAAACACAGTGTACTTAGTTTCTTTTATGTTAAGTGTGAGTTGGTTACTAGTGAACCATGTTAAGACCCTAGTAAGTTCTTCATTTATTTTACCTTGTAGTTCACTTATTGTGTCGCCTACAAAAACTAATGCCGTACCATCAGCATGCATGAGTGGTTTAGAGTGACTTAAAACAGAAGGAAAATCATTGACGTTGAGAGAAAAAAGAATGGGCCCCAAAACAGTGCCTTGTGGTACCCCTGTAAGCACTGTTTGTGGTGTAGAATTAAAAATATTAGTTGTTACAGATTGTGTTTGTTTAGAAAGATAACTTTTAAATAGCTCTGATATCTTTCCCCTAAAACCGTACTCATGAAGCTTGTTCAATAATATGGTGTGATTAACTGTATCGAAAGCCTTCCTTATATCCAAATAAACAACCACAGCAATTTTATTGTCATGAAAAGCCTTATTAAGAAGCTGGGTTAACACAAGTACAGCGGAAGAGGTAGATCTGTTCGGCCTAAATCCGTGCTGACTATAGGGCAGAGCATATCGTACTTACTTATAAATTTCTGAACGTGTTTACAAATTATTTTTTTCTAAAAAATTGTATTAATTACACTTAATACTGATATTGGTCGATAACTAGACGGCTCGGAAGTATCTCCTCTTTAAAAATGGACACAACCTTTGCTTTTTTGAGCTCATCAGGATATATTGCGCTTTCAAATGAATGATTAAACAAGTGTAGAAAATGAAGGCCTAAAATGTCTATATTATCTTTTATTAATTTTACTGGAATGGTGTTGAGCCTGGCCGATTTGTTTACTCTAAGACTTCTAATCGTTGACATAATTTCATCCATCTGAATTTCCTGTATGACAAAGGTATTAACAACCGAAGCCATTAACCTCGTGGAAACTATCACATGTGGCAACTGAGCTGCTAGGAGAGGACCTATGTTTGTGAAGTAGTCATTAGAATCGTCTACCATTTCCTGGTTGGCTAGTTCGGGTTGCCCATGTCGATTTGAGCGAAGGCCGATTGCGTGATTAACTATATCTCAAATATTTTGTGCATTCCCGTCGGCTTGTTCGAAAAGAGAGGAATAATATTCCCGTTTCCTTTTCCGCATAAGAGAAACAGATACGTTTCTTAATCGCTTAAATTGTCCTAAATAATAATTGTTTCTTTTGTTTTGTTTCTATTTACGATACCAGCTGTCTTTCTCTTTCAGTACGCCTAAAATTTGACTCGTCATCCAAGGGCAGACCGGCTCTCCATATCTGTTGTTTCGCCCTACTTTCAGCGCTCTGCGTTGCTGCGTTTTTAAGAGTATGAACAAAGTTTTGATAATCATTGTTGATGTCATGATTATACAAAGCATAACAATTTGTTTGTTCTAATATACTTCGCAGTAGGACAAAGTTTACCTTGGTGCGTATTTTAGGACAAAGATTTGTATTTACAGACGACTGATTTTGCAAGACAACAAAAATAGGCAGATGGTCCGCTATTGGATCAGAGTAAACTCCGGCACACACACCACTATCGATGTTACAAAGCGCGTGATCAATCAACGTACTCGAAGTAGTGGTAATGCGAGTGGGTTCACGTATAATATTGTGTAAGCTAAAGGATTCAAGAAGTAGAGTATAATAGCCAGGATTTTGTTTGGGGGGGGGGGGGGCGCCCATGACAAAATGCTGTATGAGGGGAGGGAGGAGAGGAGGCCCCAGCAAAATGGAAGATTTCGGGGGGGGGGCCCCTCCCCTTTGGATACGTGCCTGCATTGTGCGTATCCCATGCCAAGTCAATATTAAAATCTCCAAGGATTACGATGCGGCCGGTATGCTTATGAGATATTTGTACAAGAACCGATTCGAATTTGTCTAAGAAAGATGTCATTGCGGTGCTTGGAGGACGGTACACTACTCCAATTATTACACTACAAGGAAGTTTAATAAAAGTGCTTCAATATGTACATCACTGATAGAGGCAGTATGTATCTTCAAAAACAATGTCCTCTTGTTTCACTTACAGCCATGTTTCACTTACAGCAATTATATCATATGGTTCTTGGTGCCATGAAATAAATGCAAGCAGTTGATTTCGATTTTTTCTTGGACTGCGTACATTGCTATGAAACAAAGAAAAAGAATCATGGTTTAGCATTAAATTGTCAACCTGTTGGAAAGTGTAAGGCATGATGATCCTTAGAGCACAGACCAGGGGGCTTGCATTATAACGACTACACAAGTCTCGCAAGGTCCCCTTCACACGTCACATGCATGTGTGTGCTGTGAGGAAGTTTTTAAAGTTTGTTGGCCGCAACTACGACGACAGTAGAACAGTGAGCTACCACGCCCGTATTCCCGTTGATGAAGCCTGATCCGTTTTGAAAATACACAATGCAGCTTTACTCGTTTTTTCTTAGCAGCGCCTCCCTAATCTTTACGTGAGCGTCCGTACCGCCCAGTTCACCCTACTTCGTCATGGGGGGTGGGGGATAATGCTGTTGAACCCCCCCCCCCCCCGAAATAAAATTCTGGCTACGCCACTGCCGTGATTGAATAAGCCTCAAGCCTAAACTCCAAAAAAGATACATAACCTATAAATATGTTAGAACTGTTCAGGCATAATATTGTCAAAAATATTAGAGAAAAATAAACTTATTACTGGAGGCTATACATTTCAAATGCATGATTTCGTGCATTATCGTCCATACCTGTGTGGTTACTCTTAAAATTATTTCTGTCCTACAAGCACGCAATGCTTTCTATAAGATTATTCATTAAATACCCCCTACGATTCCTACCATAAAGTGTAAAATATACAGCTATAACCGTTTAGCCTCGAGGCCTCTTCAAAACCCATGAACCCGCCATCGGCATTTGGTGTTTGTTTGTTTTTAGCATATTCATAGGCTTGAAACTCAGATCGCGCGAATATTCCTCTAACGAAATGTATGCGGGCTTAAAAAAAATGATACAGTAAACAAAACGCAACACTTTTATTTTTTACAGCGTGCTAAAAAGTGAAAACTTTCCTTGTTTCGTAATTTATTTTCAAGTACTCGTACATGATCAAGACACAAACATGTCATATGGTGGAAGGCAATGAAAGGTTCTACATGTAATAATATTTCAGAAACAAATCTAAATATGTCCACTGAAAAAGAAAATTAATTTAGGTTGTTTAATGTGGCATGTTTGGGGATATTTATAAAGCTTAGAGCGACGAATAATAAATAGTACTTAGAAGCCGTTGTACCCACTTGCACGTATAAATAACGCACAATAACAATTACGGAAGCTCTCTCTCTCTTGTAATAGCTCGACATTTATCATGATTCAAAAACGCCACACACAACGTTACTAGAACGTGGGCCACACGGCCTCGTCGTCTTTTCCCGCTTCTTTGGCATTGCTTTTCTCAAGAACTACACATGTCAGAAAATTTAAATAAGAAGCATTATTTTCTAGCAACATGCGCGACGAATATATAGAAAAAATATTTAAGCAAAAAAAATATACAAATTTACCTTTTTGCCTGAATCCAAATGAAACCGCCCATATATGTATATACAGTGTTATTAATAGCTACATGAGTTACGACGTTTCTTAAGCTGCCGAATTAACGAAATTTGTTCGCAATACTGTGTTTTGCCAAACGTATCGCGGTTACTTGCTCAGCTTGCGGTTATTTTCTTAGAAATATAGACGCTTTCAGGCAGCTGTGCGAGAGCGCTGCATTAACCGACCTTCCGTTTTTGTTTCCTCTTATTCCGTTCACTTCACTTCATCATTGCCACAGCAGGACAGGTCATTGCCACTTAAGGTGCAACTGTGTCCTTGTCCCCGGCATAGGCCCTCGTGGAAGCTCGTCTACACCCGCTTCGGTAGCTTGGCGTCCCGGTAAGACAAGGTAGGCAATGGCGGCTCAATCTGGCGCGTGTTTAAAACGTCTTTATTGTAATGGATCTATAGTCGGTGACAGGTCAAGAACGAAGTGGAAGCTCCTCCCACCTCTTTCCACTTTAGTAGTGCGAACGGTGGAGAGGAGGCGACCTCCTCTCCACCGTTCGCTTCGCTGAAGTGGAAAGGGGTGGGAGGAGCTTCCACTTCGTTCTTGACCTGTCACCGACTATAGACTAGAGTGTAAAAAAAAAAGGAACTTGCGTTAAGGTGATTTTAGCCCAGTTGGTGGTTATGGCGGTCAAAGAAAAGAGGCGAAATTTGTTTATTAGTTAACTAATTAACTAAAACGTGTTCATTTTCTTTTTAAGCATTCATTTTTAAGTGCTTAATTTAGTTGGAGAAGTGACGCCTGACCTCATTATAATCTAGCCGTGCCGTGAAATTTCGACTAAAGAATTTGTAGCGCTCTACCGGGCGAGCCATTTCACCTTTGGTCACGTCTTCAAACAAAAACTAAGCGTGCAAAGAGCGCCATTGATGTCGATGTTTCGTTCTAACCTGGAAGGAGAGAGTCAAATACAGTTCGTATGTTTCTAATCGTTAATAATTTGTTTATAGGTTTGTCTGTCATGATTGTGTTCTGTCTGGTCTGTGTAGAGTAGACAATTCCACTGTTTACAAAAATCACAGTTCACACGCGCTGATAGTTCAGCAAAGCAAATTGTTGTGTCTATGTTTATACAGCCGGAAGTTGGGTGTATCTCAAAACATCCCATTCGCATTTGAACCTTGCACATTTCGTCCCATTCTCACTTGGTCCTTCTCGTTTGAACCTTCTCATAAGATGCGAATCGTTTTTTTCGCAACTGGGCCCATTCTCATTTCGCCCGTTCGCGCTACGACCAAATGGCACTAGTTTGGCATGGTTCTAACGTCGTTATGCCTTCGCGGCTTTGTTGATAAGCCTTACCTTGCTTGGGCCCCCAACATGCCATCAGATGTATGTTATGTGTAGAGGTACGCACAGACAATCGTACAATAACACCTACTTCCCTTCTTCTAAGCAAACAAAAAAAAGCGATGAACAGGTAATTTGGAAATTTTGTTTGAACAGAAATAGCGTACATTATAGAACTGGTGGCATTGTTCCAAGTCGAGAGACCTCAAACAACGTGACGTTTTCGAATATGACCTGGCTGCGATAAATAGTTGGTCTGTTTTATTGCCAGCTAGTAGCTTTTCACGACGACCTCGACGCACTGCTAAAATCCTTAGCAGAGAAAGTATGCCGGTAGCGTGGCACACACACACACACACACACACGCACAAAATATATCAATATATTTATTAATATTACCCGAAAGGAAAACGATTTTGGTATGGAAATAGTCAAATGCGACGGGTCGAATCTAGGTATTTTTGAGAATGGCTGTTTTTAAAAGGGCCAGGGGAGAAGGGTGAAACAAGAACGGACCCAATGAGGAGGGTTGAAATGCGAAAGACGAAACGGGAAAGGACCTAATGCGACAGGTCCAAGAGGGAAGATCTTTTTGAGAATGGTTGTTTTGAGAAGGGGCCAAGTGAGAAGGGCGAGACGAGAACGGGCTCAAATGATAACCACCCCGGAAGTTAGTCTGCATCAGTGGGCGTATTTCACCGTATACGATGTACCGCAGGAAAAGCTACAGGCGCGAGCTCCTTGCTCTAGGGCTCATCTCGGCGGCACAAGCTCTCGTGCAGGGCAGCTGCCAATGCTATGAGCTCGCGCTTCTAGCCTTCGCTGCGGTACAGCTGTCGATGAGCAATTGAGCCAGCGGGGGCCAACCTGGGGTCTTTAACGCGCACCATGGTCCACGCAGTAGTAATACACGACCGCACGCCGGTAGGAGTCTGGGTTCTGCACAGACTTGTGCCTATCTCAAATACTCTACTCAAGATCAGGCACGTATCCAGGGGGCGGGGGGGGGGCGATAGGGCCCGATCTCCCCCCCCCCCCCGAAATCTTCAATTTTGCTGGGACCTCCTCTCCCCCTCCCCCTCATACAGCATTTTGTCATGGGCGGCCCCCCCCCCCCCCCCCGAAATAAAATCCTGGCTACGTGCCTGCTCAAAATACTGTATTTCAAATACTTTTTGAAGTATCTTGGTATCTTGAAAATACCTTTGATCCAGAGTATTTGATACTGTATTTTAATTACATTTCTGAGCATCTTGTACTTATTATCTCAAATACATTTTCGACGTTCCGCCATTTTCCGAGTTTTTCGGTATGAAGTGGCATGGGCGCGGCACGAGCAAATGGGAACATTCTTTCGAGTAACTAAATCCTGTTGCTAGCTCCGATAAACTACGGTGACTTATTGAGCTCGCGAAAACATCGCATCGTGAAAACATCGCCTCCCAAAGGCGCCTTTTGTTTCCCAGAGTTTCCCCCGAAAGATCCTCAAACAAAGGGGGTGGTTTTATGGAAGCAAAGATTGCCAGACTGATGCGCAATTACTCAGAATATTACGACAACAATGCAGACTTCAATGTCAAGAAAATAACAAATAAAAGAAAATGAGAAGTGGACACAAAAAGAAGACACTTTTTTGACAATACTTCTGCAAAACGTCGAGTTTTTTTCGTTTTTATTTTCTTTTTGTCATCAGTTTGGCACTTATTGCCCCTCGCGAACACTGTCGCCTACTTTTTTGCTGACCTCCTGTCGTCAGAGTTTTCAGCCACATACTCCGCACGGAGCCATTCTTCTCGTCGTTTTGTAATTGAACGCGAATAGTTGGACAAAACTAAATTTATAAACTTAGGTCATCACAAAGGTGATTATATGTTTTCTTTATTTCGTTGTCTAACCGTTCATTCATTGGCTAATGCTTCATTTGCTCTGTTCGTGAGCAGTAAATACTTTTCTCTATGGTACGCATCATGGTGGTAATCACTGCGGACCCACCACTTTTGGGGGCAGTATACATAGTGCATTTAGCTACGGCCTGTTCAAACAAACGATATCAACAACGCAACAAAAAAGAAAAAAAAATTAAGATCCCGGATCGGAGCAACATTTAGAAACTGATAAAATCAGCAGAACCCATCCTTTGGGAATGATTATCTACGTTAATGCGAATAGCATCAAACGGTGCGGAGTTATGCGCGTTCGTCAGGTGGCCGGCACACTCTAGATACGCCAGCCCACTCTTGAGGCGATTCTAAATTTGTTGACACTTTCACAGCCCTGCGCACGATCTCCGCAGCCCAGCACGTGCGTTTGTGTCACTTAGGAAGGCGAGCAAAGCACGCGCCATACGCACAAACACTCAAAATGGTACCGACCAGACTTTCTGGCGTCTCAGCTAGTCTCAACCAACGGTACTCTAAACGGTTGTTTATATCTTTACCATAGGACGCGCTTTACAGCGCTGTCACAGCTACCGGTGCGCGCGCGTTCCATGCACGAGGGCTCATTCCGCTCTCGTGAGGCTGAGCACGGCCGCTACATCACCCTCTCCCGAGCGCGGGAGAGGGTGAGCTAGCGGCCGTGCTCAGCCTCGTGAGAGCGGAATGAGCGCCTCGTGCATGTGAAGCGCGCGCGTATGGTAAAGATATAAACAAGTGTTTAGAGTGCGTTGAATGACTGCCTTCATAGCTCTGTGGTTAGCGCGCATTCTGCTTCCGGTGCTCGTTGGGTGCGGACGGTGGAATCATGAGCTCCGTCGGAGCGTTTGGAACGGCCGGTCTCGGCCGCGGTTTTTCTGCTTATGACGTTCCCCAAGACTACAAGATTCTTCTGCCTCCCCTGACTTCAGGTACCGCTTCTTTGAACTCTGTTTTTCTTCACTGTGACGTGTCGGAGCGGCCATATCAACTCGACGATTTTCGTAACGAGATAGCGCGGCTCGCCGTGCTCAAGGACATCGCAGCGTTCGGCGCCTTTCACATGAATCATGTGTGGATGCTTACGCTTCACTCTTCAGCGGCAAAACAGAAGCTCGTGAAGGAAAGACAGCTTCAAATTAAGGGGAAACTTTGCCTCGTCATCGATCCTGACACCAGCGACGTGAGCCTCAAACTTCACTGGGTGCCGTTTCACGTGCCTGATGAATTCGTCCGGAGGGCTCTCGAACCGTACGGGAAAGTGCTAGAAGTCGCGCGAGACAAAGTACGCTCAGGTTTTTTTGCGGGGATAGAGACGAAGACAAGGCTCGTTCGTATGACGTTGAAAGATGGCGTGACCAAGGAGAGCCTCCCGCATCAGTTGAAAATGCCCGGAGCGAACGCGCTGCTTCTGGTGCCGGGTCGAGCGCCGTTGTGCCTCAGATGCAAGAAAACTGGGCACATTCGCAAGGATTGCCGAGCTCCACGCTGCCTGGAGTGTAATCGCTACGGGCACGAAGCCTCCGACTGTGTGCGCACGTATGCGTCAGTCACTAACGCGGAGGTACCGGAAGAAGTTAGCGACCACATCATGGAAGCTGATGAAGCAGAGGCTACCTATTGCACCGACACTGCTAGCACTTCAGCTGACCCTTTGCCACTGACAGCAACCGACACGGCGGAGCAATCACCTGTAGAAGCAGCCCAGGCAAGGAACGACGGCACGGACACCGAGGGCCCAGTCTCAGGAGCGCTCACACCAGGCACTCCCAGGAGCAAGGAACAATCCTCAGGAAATTTGGTGTTAAACGAGGAAACGACTGCACCAGAAAGCGCTGCAACCTCAGTGCAAGGAGTCGACACTGCAAGCGCTGTGGAACCATCACAAGCAGACGCAAGGGACGGCCTCCCCGGACGAGAGCTCTGCGACTGGTCTGCCTGCAGTCAAATCCCCGATAAAGCTTCGCGCTGCGAGTTGAAGTGGAAAGACGCCGCTTTGCGAAAGAGCAGGTTCGACCCAAAGCCCAGAAACCACCCAGACGACCGCACGCGAGGTCACTCGAAACAGTAAGCCTTTCTCCTTTATTGTTTCACCTCGCCGTAGATTAAAATGCGAGGGCCGCTCAAAGTGGCCACATTCAATTGTGTCAGCTTGATAGCACGGAAACGCAAACAGTGGCTGCTAAACCTACTATTGAAGGAAAGGGTTGACATTGCGTTTTTACAAGAGACTAAGCTATCAGGCGAAAAGCACATTGAAGATATGCTATCTTTTTTCGAGCGGCACTTTCTTTTTGTTTATTCGAAAGCCATCGGATACAGTGCTGGCACAGCGTTCCTTCTTCGAAAAGATAAGGGTTTCAAAATCGCTCCGGAATGGGAAACCGACCAAAGCGGCCGTATTTGCTCCATCGATATTATACATGACGATGTGCTTGTAAAACTAGTGGCAGTGCACGCGCCAAATGAAGCTGCGGACCGCAAGGACTTTTTCAAGAACTTGCGGCAATATTTAGATACGCCGTGCCCCACCATTCTGGCAGGCGACTTTAACTGTGTGCTGAATGGTAAAGACTCTTCAAATGGCCTTATGCCGGACTCCAGCCGCGTGGAGCTGCGCAAGCTGTTGCGTGATTACGACTTGCACGACGCAATAGAGTCCATTTCGGCAGCTGTGCCGGGCTTCACACATTGGCAGGCGAGCTCGCATGCAAGGATCGACCGGGTCTACGTGTCCAGCGAATTGGAAGCCTCATTGGAAGGTTACGAAGCGCTGCCCGTTGCCTTCTCCGATCACGCGCTCGTAATCGTGCGTCTGGGAAAACGCACCAAATCGCGGCGGACAAGGACCGACTGGAAAAACTGGAAATTGAATGACAGCTTGATAGAGGATGAGGAGCTGAAGAATAAAATTAAGGATCTCGTTACGCAAGCAGCTGCATTACAACCTGTGGATGCTGCTTGTTGGGAACAGATGAAAATAAGCCTAAAAATGGTGATTATTCAACACAGCCAAATAAAGGCGCGTGAACGAAAAAAAGATCGACGCGCACTTACAAATTGCCTTAAGCGCTTAATTGAAGAAGAAAACGAGTCCCCAGGGCTCTTTACGGAAGACATCCGCAACTGCAAAGAGCGCCTGCTGGCCATCATGGAAAAAGACTATGAGGGAGCAATGATTCGGTCGAGGGTCCTCGCCGTGGAGAAAGATGAAGTGCCTGGAAAGATTTTTAAAACGAAAGAACGGCAGCGTGCTCAAGGTAATAAGATCTCGCAGCTTCAAGTAGGCCCGGAGATTGTCTCGGAGCAGGACGCCATACAACAAGCGCTCCACATGGCTTTTGAAAAGCTGCTGGGAGTAGACAGTTTTCAAGATGGAGAGCTGTTACAAAGCTTCTTGGAACAGATGCCTTCCATCCCGGCGGATGTTCGAGAAGCCATAAATGAGGACATCACCGAAGCAGAAATTGCCAGCACGATAAAAGAGCTGTCTCCTCGAAAATCTCCTGGTGTGGATGGCCTCGGAGCGGCGTTCTACAAAACGTTTGCAGATCTAATGGTTCCTATTCTCTGTAGGGTTTTCTCCGACATCCTTGCACGAGGACTTCTCCCTCCTTCCATGCGGCAGGCGATGGTAGTCCTCATTCCCAAGAAGCGCTCTCCCCACAGTTGTCCGAGCGTTGAAGACTTCCGGCCAATAAGCATCCTCACGACGGACTATAAAATTCTAGCGAAGATCTTAGCGAAGAGGCTTGACCGGGGAATTCGCTGCGTGGTTGGTGACCATCAAGCTTATGGTATTCGAGGTAGAAGCATCCAGGACAACCTGCACATGATGAGAGTCATGTGCGAAGACGCCTTAGTGGAGGGCAGCCCCTGGCCGCGCTCCAAGTGGATCTCAGCAAGGCCTTTGATCGTGTCTCTCACAAGTTCCTCTTCCGGCTGCTGGACCATTGTGGCATAGGTGAGACGCTCGGCAGATATGTCAGGATCTGTTACAAGAATATATCGACCAACATCAAGGTGAATGGAGGCCTCACCAAACCTATCCCCGTCCACTCATCGGTTCGTCAGGGCTGCCCTATGTCGCCGGTGCTGTTCTCACTCTATCTTGAACCATTGTGCCGGCGCATCATCAACGACAGTGCCATCAGAGGATTCAACTGGGCGCCAAGTCTGCTAAAGGTACTTGCATACGCAGACGACTTAACTTTGTTGTGCTCCTCACGCAGTGAAGTTGAACTAGCGCTGAAGCACGTTTCGGACTTCTGCAGTGTGTCGGGTGCTAGACTGAACGAAAAGAAATCGACCGGTGCGTGGTTGGGAGCCTGGGACGCTCGCCCTGAGAGCTTTCTGGGCATCTCATGGGGTTGTGCAGTGACAGACTATTTAGGCATAAGCTTGGCCCCCGAGTGCCTCAGGACTGGGGACTCAGGAATCCATATGAAAAGTTTGCATGCCAAAGCACAGGACTGGTATGGGAGATATTTGTCTTTCTTTAACCGTAGTAGGGTCTGCAATGCCGTATTTTTCCTACCGTGTGGTACGCGGCACAAGCGATGCCTTGTAGGATTATTGATGTTCAGAAAGTGAACCGGTTCTGTGCTGTGTACATATGGGACTCTAAGTTCGAGCGCATGCGGCGCAGCAATTTGTTTCTTTGCCGTGAGAAAGGTGGTCTCGGTCTAGTGAATGTTCAACTGAAGCTCCAAGTGCAGAGATTTATTTTTTTTCGCAGTCAACGCAACGAGCATTTGCGGAAAGCAATTCAAAAGCATGGCGGAAAATGCACAGCTCAGTGGATGCCGGTACCTAATGAATGGTCCGAGCGAGTTTGCACGCTCAGATTCTACAAAGAAATTGAGCGAGCATTGAAAACCTTTCACGCGATGTTTTCGGACGAATACCTGGCAAAGGTGAAACGTCGCAGATTGTACTGGGATGCCCTGGAGCTGCTAACCCCCGTGCCCATGTACCGCGCGAACCTTCGCGACACATCGTCCAGTGTTTTTAAAAGGCTTTCGTTCTACCCCGTTAAGACCGGCACAAAGGACTTTTTCTTTAAGTTTCATACTGAGGTTTTACCCGTCAAAACCTGGCTGGACAAGAAAGGCTTCTTTGTGCCATGGTCAACGAATTGTGCGCTATGCCCCTACGAGGAAGACCTGAGACATGTGTTCTTTGATTGCACGAATGCTCAATTGTTCTGGGCCCAGCTAAGACAAACGCTTCAGGTCCAGCTCTACCCAGAATGGGAAAGCTGTAAATTTTTGAAGTTTGGCAACGGCACAAACAGAAGTTGTCTCGAGACGCTAGCCCTCCTTGGTCTCCATGCTATATGGCGCTCAAGGACAGATCACCTCCTGGTGGCAGTAGGTGGAAAACCTGCTTGGCGCCATTTTCTTGATGGCTTCCAGCATGTTTCTTCAGTCCTCAGTGCGAGAGAGTGGGCAGGATATGACGACTGGAAGGCGTTCCAAAAGCGTTTGTCTTGGCCGAGTTTCTGAGACTTTTTATGGTGCCCACCGGGGTCGCTTCTGTATGTGGATCGATGTAACCGGTTCGGGGCCCCGACACTCTCCGAGGACAGATCAAATGTCAAGTGTGCTCTGCCCCCGCCACATGAGTTGGGGCTTTTAACATGTACATAGCATCACAGTTTTAAATAAAAAAAAAGTGCTGAAAAAAAAAAAAAAAAAAAGCTCTGTGGTTAGCGCGTCTGCCTGCTGATCAAAGGGTCAACGGTTCGAATCCCAGCCGGCGCCGGTCTTTTTTATTTATTTATCGACCCGCGGCGTAAGAGGTTAGATAGCCAGATAGATAGATAGATAGATAGATACATAGATAGACGAAAAGTGCGTGAAGTATCCAAAGAATGCTATTCGCATTAATATAATAGACAAATAAATAACGTAAAAATATAATGAGAGGAATTTGCAGGCGAAATAAACGATCGTTGTGTCGTCGAGACAAACACAGCAATCTCACCCGGCTGACCTTGACAGGAACCGGTATGTACGGCGCAACGACGCTGTCTAATGACCCGTTTTCGTAGAGTACATCACTGAAACCGGCGTGGTGGAGAATCGTCCGTTATGCAAATGCAACGTTGGTTTCGCTTCCTAGCCAACACATTAAACATGCCATCATAGTGTCGCTTAGATTAATTGCCGATAGATTAGCGCGTGAATTACGGACATGAAAAAACAAAACAAAAAACGATGATCAGCGTCCCTGGGAGCGTAAAAACTTTTGTTTTACGATTAACGACCACCAACACGTATGACGAGGCACATCACGCGGGAACAAAATGGAGTCTTTCGGTTCATTCTGCTGCTCTGCACTGCCATTCCCTCCTTGCAGTCTGCGCCGTCATGTGGTCCGCGCTTTAAAGAATGACGATATTGCGTGCATAAGAAATACGAAGGGCGTTTTTTACCTGGGCCTCTAAACTCCTCAAACACAAAGTTGGGGCCGAAGTTGACGGAGTGCACCGATTGGCCTATCACGACGAGGACTTCGCGCTTTTTTCGCCAACGTCCAATCGGCGCGCTCAGCGAACTTTTGGCTCCAACTTTGTGTTTGACGAGTTCGAGGGCCCTGGAGCTCTAAGCTCGTCAAACACAAAGTTGTGGCCGAAGTTCAAGGAGCGCACCAATTGGACTATCACGGCGATGACTTCGCGCTTTCGTCGCCAATGTCCAATTGGCGGTCTCCGCGAACTTTCGGCTCCAACTTTGTGTTTGACGAGTTTAGGGCCCTGGTGTTTTTAGGAGCACTAAAAGTGCAAAGGTTGGCGAGGTGTGACATCAAGTGAAACTTGAGAAAGGCTCACCGGGAGGAACTCACCGGAGAAAATCTCACCCAATTTTTGGCGAGTCCGGAGAAAACCTTACCGGTCTCTTGAGAGACCCAGAGAAAAGCTCACCCTGAACTACATTTTAATGAAAGGTGGTCTTCCTAATTTTAAAGCAATAGTGCAACCAAAGCTAAACGCACCTCTCACGCAAGCGGTACACATTTCAAAGCAAGGCGCTGTGCTATAGACCTCGATCGTACCGCTTATATGTCGTCCATATTCGCACGACTGTTGCCATAATTAATTCTGATGGAGCGAGGATCTCAGACATCAACTTCCTTTACTTGCCAATCGGAAGGACTTAAAATGCTACGTGTACTTTCTGGTGAGATGTTGAAATGTGAAGATTTGGCACAGCTCATAGTGCCGGCTACTTTATGAGTGTTAATTCAATATACTATAGAAATACAGGCTACTAAGGCAGCAGCCTACTACACTCGTTATAGTTTCCCCAACTAACGTTTATCAATGCTGAATAAAAATATTTGTAACACCTTGTATTAAGTATACTTGAAAATATCCCGATAGTAAAGTGCAGAAAGGTCACACGCACATATGGCAATAAAAAACACTTCAGTTGTGTGAACGTTTTTAGCTCAGTGGACGGATCCTTCAAAAGTCCGATGAGCTTTTCTCCGTATCCAACGGTTTCACCATGAGCTTTTCTCGGCCGTAGCCCACACTAGAGCCACTAAATGAGCTGCGCTTAGAGTATCGGCACTCCGTTCCCCGACATTGTTGTGGGCGCCGCCATATTGGGGCTTGTGCAGAGCAGACGCAACTGCAGATCGTCATGATTCAAAAGTGCGACTTCCTCAGCATTTGATTCGGTGTTAGGAAGCTCATCTAATATTGCTTTCCTCTGTCGTAGACTGTTTAAACTTTTGTGGAGGACGGAAAAGCGTTTCCTGTGATTTCAGATGAAGCTTCAGATAGCTGGCAACCATGATTTTAAGCCACAATATGGCCAAGTGTCGTTACTCTGAAGCGTAGCTTATTTAGTGGCTCTAGCCCACACCAGTCTCATTGTCGAGCCTCGACGCGCAGGACTTTATCAAACCGACTGTCAGCTAGATAAGAAAGAGAAAGAAAAAAAAATGGGCAAACACTTACTCTACTTGTAAGGTGAAACACTGCGACACCTAAAGTGTGATGTCAGAGGTCATTTCGGAGCAGATGGACTGAATGAAGGGTAAAGGTGCGAGCGCGCACCACAGAGTCCGCATAGGCGTTTCGCATGAAACCGAGTAACGCGCCGGAAAAAATTCCATAGCGTTTCGGAACCAGTGAGTGAGTATTAACTAGAAATAATATTGTGAACCTGATAAATAATTTTATTTGACACAAACTAGGGTTGCTAGTGATAGCTGAATAACACTTCGTAAGTGGCCGCCCAAGTTTGAAATCCAGGGAACGACGAAACTGCAAATGTATATGCATGAACCGTTCTCTGTCGTAGTGTGGCTGCCTGAACGTCTTATGTAATGTTATTGGACACAAACTGACACCGCCTTCTGATCATTGAAGAACACCTCCGAAATCGCGCACTCAAGTTTCAAGCTCCACCTAATTTCACGCCTGTTGTTTCGCCGGCTTAACACTCAACATGCTTTATTCGTTTTATCGCGCTTGGTTTTATTGCTCCCATTGTCAGCGGTCGCATGTTTATGTTTCTACGTGCCTTCATGGTCTCACGTGACGACGTATTGTCATGTGACGTCACAATATCACGTGACGTCATGACATGACGTGACTCACGGTGTCACCTGACGTCGTTGGGTCGCGTGACGTCACTGTGCAACGTGACTTGACATGACAATGTCACGTCAAGGTGTCAGCCGACGCCAGCTAACAGGGGACGTGATGCGCGGCGTGACGTCAGGGTCGTAGTCGAGCGGCGTGACATCATCGGCGTGACGTCAATGTGGAATCTTCTGGCGAAGTGCCAAAAATGACCCGCGTCGATATGAAGCGCGGTTGTCGGCGCGAAAGCCGCCCACGACCGGACAGATTTGCTATGGGACGCCACGCACGACAGCCGGACACCCGGACAGATTTGTTATGGGACGCCGCAAACGAACCGGCCAAAGGGACATCAAGCATGACTGACTCTTGAACGTGGTTTGAGTTGACGTTCACGACTGACTCTTGAACGTGGTTTGACTACGGGGGATCAGAGGAGCGGTATCATGTCAGCTCGTGATGGAGCGTGAAAACTAGAAAGACCGTTATGAGCAGACACGAATTAGCGATGAAATGAGAAGCTCTAATGATTATGTGGAAGCGCAACGTCGAAGCGCCTGTCGAAGAAAGACTGCCAACGAGAAAAATAGATCAAATATAGCCGTAGGGTCCTTCATTTTCGGGTTTTATTTTTGTCAATGACTATTTTAACGTCCGCTAAGTTTTATCTATTTTATCTATTCATATTTAACGTCCGCTAAGTTTTATCATGTAGACCTATATTATATAGGCCTACATGTGTTGCTCGCGTTCGTAGCCTTTCTTATCACGGGGACTCGTGGAAGAAAGTCGTCCTCCCGCGGCATCTGCGCTGGCGAGCTTGGCTTTCTTGTTGAAGGCTATGTTACGCAGGGGTTCCATCGACAGTAACGCGCTCATTCACATTGGAAGCGGATCCGCGTTCGCAAAGCGGTTGCGAACGCGGTTGTATAAAGATCCAGTGCAATTGCACGCGCACTTGATGTCATCGAGTGCGCGTGCAATAGACCGATCTCACCAGCCAGTTTGACTACGCCACCGCTGCCGCAATGCATCCAGGGAACTTTAGTCTTTCTGCACGTGCGACAACCTCGCTGGAGCTCTGCGCGTGTGGAGCACGACACAGCACGAGCCCTCTCGTGCACTGCTGTTCGCCTCCTGCGAAGTAAAGTTATGGCGGCCACACGCATGCGCCGAGCACTTAGTGAGATCGGTCTATTATACTGGCTCCTTATACAACCGCGTTTGCAACCGCTTTGCGAACGCGGATCCGCTTCCAGTGTGAATGAGCGGTAATGGTGTACTTTCCCACAGACGCTTGTAAGACTTATGACAATATACCGCGCGTGACGTGCAAAGAGTGTCAATTCGAAGATTCTAAAGCCTATTCAAGTTTCAAATTTTCGCACAAGCCAAAACTAAAAAAAAAAAAAAAAAATCTATTCGAATTAGTGAAACATATTGAGAACCAATCATATATGAACCTAGTTTTGCAAATGAAGCCTAATCACGGAATCCAGACCACAGTAGCCAGATGAAAGTTTCCACCGAAATATAAACTCTGCAATGTGTCTTCAGTTGACACATTATGACATCATTGTGCATGTGATCATGTGACGTATGACGTGTCACATGATTACGACATACGCGGAATCACTCGATATATTTTATTGACCTCTGTCGTTCACCGAACTACATCGGCAAATTGCTGTGATTGGCTCACGGCATGCTCGCGAAAAAACAAACTATACCGGGCATCTTAAAAAAAAAAAAAGTACCCGATCATTGAGTTTACAGCAAACATCTGGTGGACTAGTCAGTGCGATGTGGGAATAACAAGGCAACAAAACAATTACAAGAAACGTCTGACTTAGAGACGTGAAATGCCCATAGCCAAGCCGAGCCAAAATCATGTTTTTTGAGTGGTCATTCGCTGGACGCGCTGTGTAGCATGCAGTGATTGGTCCACCGGGTGATATGCGGGAGACTAGACGCGCAGGCATCTTAGCCGTCTTAGCCTCTACACTTTGAAGAACGTTTACGCCACCTCTGACTCGAAGTTCTCTATAGGGCGTTTTCAGATAAGATCGAACAACCATGTCCGGTGACCATTTTTAATTTTGATGAAAAAGATATATTTTGCTGGCTTTATGCCCAGAAGAAAAACCAATCCTTGTTTTCAGAAAAATGCTTGTCTTTGCGAAAAAAAAAAATCATTTAAAAAAAGGCCATCTTTAATTTTCCTTAAACTCTCTGAAATTAACGTTTATAATATGTACTAACAGAGTCTGCAAAAACATAATGCAATATTTGTGTGGCTTTTAAGTTATAAAGCGAGAAACATGGCCAAATTGACGCTAACGCGGTTGCCATAAATGGGGCGTGCACATACCCGTTCTTCACAATTTCATTATTATTAAAACGTGTAAAAATGCTACAGGGTGGTCAGGAAAAGACAAATTGACAGCACAGAGGTGGACGGTAGTTTTGAAGGGAAAATTCCTAATACATTTTCGTACAACC
Organism: Ixodes ricinus; assembly: GCA_037355805.1. Taxonomy (NCBI): domain Eukaryota; kingdom Metazoa; phylum Arthropoda; class Arachnida; order Ixodida; family Ixodidae; genus Ixodes; species Ixodes ricinus. The sequence continues at coordinate 14,609 of JAZHYW010043650.1, read as the reverse complement.
GACCCAAAAATGCCCATGGGCCGGAGCGATCGAGGTGCGCCACCCTGTAACATGCTTCGCGGTGCCTGTTTCAACAGCCGGCGTATAGCGTCTCCGTCTACGCGACGTAAAGGAAGCAACCGGAGCGACTTTGCAAACAGATCAGCCTACAACCTTGGCGGTAACATGATATAGGAGGTAGGGCGCGGCAGAACCTGAACCTGCGCCGCCTGTGAGCGCCAATAGATCCGCCGCAGTGGAGGGCCGCACAACGCGTAGAAAATAAAAGATACTTAAAAGCAAAAAAAATTCCGATTGCCTGAGATTGTTTGTATTGGGCGTTTTCAGATAGGATCGAACAACCATGTCCGGTCGACATTTTCTTTATTTTTAGCAAAGGATATATGTTTTACTTGTTGTGCAAGCGCAAAAACATATTCAAACTTTTTTTGCGGAAAATAAAATTTCTCTTGAGGAAAAAAACATCACAAAGTCGCTGTCGGTATACGCTCTCGTTTTTGCGACTTTCGTGAAACCGTCCTTTTGGATATTTATTAAAGAAAAACTGTTGTCGTCTTAGGTTTAATATTTTTTGTGCAGAGACTCTACATAAAATAAAAGGAGGTAAACATGTATTATCGATTACGAAGCAATTTAGAGCTTTATGGATCCGGATCTTAAAAGACTGGAAATTCAAATTTTTAAATGATTTGAACGCGTCTGTTCTATATTTGCATAAATTGTCATTGAAATTGAAAACGATAACCTTTCTAAAATAAATACACTGAAATTTAGACAGGTTACCGATTTTGCAATAATTGGAAAATCAGTTTAAAATGAAGGCCATCGCAATTTTTCTTCTACTTTTCACAGATCAAGGCTCATAATCTGTCCCATCAGGCCCTTCAAAAATGCTTTGCAATATTTTTTTATTTTTATTTCACAGGGTTTTAAATATACAGAATTGACGTAACGGGAGTGGAGAAAGATAGGACGTTGCCAATTTCAAACAAGGGCAAGCAAGGGGTCGAAAAATGTAGGAAGTCTGTGAAGAGAAAGCACTGTGACAGGAATTCGTGAAAAATTAGAATTCATACAAAAGATTACAGGTGAGTTTGAAGCACAAGTCAACAATTTAAATACAGATTTCTCGGATCAGTGAATTTCGGAGCCTACCCTTCGTGGGGAGGCTGGGCTGCTGACGTTTAAATAGTGATAAGAAAGAACACATGTTTAAAGTGGTACAATTGAAACTAGTTTAATTAATCAAGATCCTGTGCGCACATTCGGAGCTTGTCGCGTGAATTCTTTCTGCCGGACGCTGACCTGAGTCGGTCACGGCGCTCTCCTGGCACTCCGAAAAGGAACATTTTTTTCCCGGTTTGCCTGTAGCGATCACTGTTCGTTTCTTCTCAGTGGCACCGCAAGCTCGCGACCTCGATCTGCTTTTCGCAGCCATAGGAGACTTTACTTTTAAAGATATATCTTTTCTGCGGCTACTGTTCTTGCTAAAACAGCTGTGGTTGCGAAGTGTCGGACCGCGTACACTACCACAAGTGACAGGACTGAATTCCACGCACAACGGAAACAGAGTCCCAGTCCTTTGCTTTCATGTCCCTGAACGCTTTGACGTCAGCTTTCGGGAGGTGGATTAGTTTCACGTTCGGCAGTTTAGTGTTCAGTGGGGCAACCATCTCTGACGCCGACTTGATCACCGACTTGGTGGGCCGTCGGAGGCTGTACAACGTTGTCTGGTGCTTGACACGACCCCCGATTCAATCACAGGCACTCTTGCCATGTCAAGCTGCGGAAAAAATACACCTCGCTGACGTGTATTTGTGGCTCTGCAGCTCGTGTAGTTGGTACTTGTTCTTAAAGTGGCTTGTTGCACCATCACTTACGTAGGTCACATGAGCATACCCAAATTGGATTTCACGATTCTCCAAACCGTTGTCTTATAAATTAAGTTACAGACAATCTCATTCAATCGCAATTATTTTTCCTTTTTTTATGTATCTTTATTTTCTACGCGTTGTGCGGCCCTCCACGGCGGCGGATCTATTGGCGCTCACAGGCGGCGCACGTTCAGGTTCTGCCGTGCCCTACTTCCTCTATCATGTTAGCGCCAAGGTTCGTAGGCTGATCTGTTTGCAACAGGAGGTTATGAGCACTAGGAGGGCATTGCCAGCTATTGGTGAAGCCGTCTTAAAAAGTAAACGATTCTGTGCTCAGCGTGACCGCAGATCTCTGTGCGATTGGTGCGCGTGACATGTCACTGCGAGATGGATGGTTGATTGTAGGCGGCATTCTCGTCAGGCCGCTAGACGCGCGCTTTGTCCTGGTCAGGTTTTATCAGATCGAAGGCTGGGCTGTGGTGTCATTCGTAGTGACATCCGTAGCTAGACGAAGGCTTGATCTCACGGTCACGTGACGTGGTCACATGGGCAACTGATAAGTGAGGAGCATGTTAAGGAGAACAATGAGAAAGAGATCGACGGCGGCGATGGAGCATGGCTTGCGGGAGGCATACGCCGGCCGACGTCATGCCCATTCTGCTACCGCCTTCTACGCTGATTGTTTGCAAAGTCGTTCCGGTTGCTTCCTTTACGTCGCGTAGACGGAGACGCTATACGCCGGCTGTTGAAACAGGCACCGCGAAGCATGTTACAGGGTGGCGCACCTCGATCGCTCCGGCCCATGGGCATTTTTGGGTCGGTTGTACGAAAATGTATTAGGAATTTTCCCTTCAAAACTACCGTCCACCTCTGTGCTGTCAATTTGTCTTTTCCTGACCACCCTGTAGCATTTTTACACGTTTTAATAATAATGAAATTGTGAAGAACGGGTATGTGCACGCCCCATTTATGGCAACCGCGTTAGCGTCAATTTGGCCATGTTTCTCGCTTTATAACTTAAAAGCCACACAAATATTGCATCATGTTTTGCAGACTCTGTTAGTACATATTATAAACGTTAATTTCAGAGAGTTTAAAGAAAATTAAAGATGGCCTTTTTTTAAAATGATTTTCAAAATAATGCATTTTTAGTTAAATGCCCCTGTGTGAGCAATTCTTGTAAATTTCTCCCGCTAACCAGGACAACAATATTTTACGCAAAGATGAACTATATACAGGGCAACACACTGGCAAAGTTTGAAGACCTTAGCTTTTATAGATACGGAGAAAAATATTCTTTAATCCAGAGCGTTATTGCGCAATGTGCCGTGTTTGCGATATTTTTTCTCAAAATAACTACCCTAATACTCGGTGATTAATACTTTTTGTCAATCCTTCCTATGCCTAATTTGTCAGTGAATATTTCAAGACCTGTAGCCAGAACAGTTTTTTGGGGAAGCCGCCCGAAATGTCAACATCGCGCGATACGCAAAACGCGCACGAGACTGAGAGGGTGCTTACAATTTTTTTTCGCAAAGACAAAATTTTTTTCCGAAAACAAGGATTGGTTTTATACTTCTGGGCGTAAAGCTAGCAAAATATATTTTTTCATCAAAATTAAAAATGGTCACCGGACATGGTTGTTCGATCTTATCTGAAAACGTCCTATAGTCATTGATAGGTTAAAAGAAGCTGGGCGGGGCGACTCGTCGATGATCTCATTATCACTCCTCAGCCAATGAGATTGCGGCAACCGCCAACAAGAACCCCAGTCACCATGCGTGAATCGATCGCACGAGGTGCACGTACCGTTACGATGGCCGGCTGACTTCCTGAGGCAGGCCTCACGCCCAGGCGGAAGAAGAGGGGCACCGAGGCGTCGCAGATGATCTTCCTCAGCAGGAACCTCCCTGGACGGAGGAGAAGAGCTGCTCGTGGCCCACGGGACTCGCGGTGGGGTCCACGCCGGTGACACGCAGTAAGTCGGCCGCCACCGATGCGTTGCCTTCCCGGACGCAGACCCGATAAAACATCCTGGCCTTTGCAAGCGCCGTCGACCCGTTCGTCTTCGGGTCATCGACGACGTTGATATGTGCTGCGGGTACGGGTCTCACCGTGACGTACTGCCGACGGCACTTCAGGTCGATCTCCGCAGCCGAGCAGGCGAAGACGTATGCGTCCCGAGCACGCCAAGCTCCTGGAACCGTGCAGGTGGTACGTCGGCCCCATAGCACGTGCGTCCATCTCCTCTATTGCAACTAGGGATCCGACTTCCGGTTGATCGCGCCTGGAGACCACGATCGCCACAAGGACGGCCACCAGCACGACCACGAGCAAGGAGAGAAAGGCGAGGGCGACTGTGTAGCGCCGAGGGGCGCTGCGAAAGCTGAAGCGTACCGGTGCCAGTTGCGCAGGTTCCGAGGCCCCGCTGGCCGGTTCGCTGCAGGTATGGGGCTCGATGGACAAGGGCGCCATTGCGTGCGAGTCTTCAGCTGCCTTCTCCGGACTCCGGAGTGGGTTTCCTGTGGGACCGCTCTTGCGAACGCTGCGTGTGGCGGGCGCTACGCCAGGGACCGCGCTGAGTCAGTGGCCCATACCCAGGGTGCAACGTGATTGCCCGTGAACTCGTCAGCGGTTTGCGCGCTGCTAAACTCTCGTAGACGCGATGCTGAGCCCGAGCGGAAATGTGATAGACCTGCGGTTTGGGTTGTGTCTGTGGCAGGAGAAAAGGGGGGGGGTAGAGAGGAGGGGGTTGCGCGATTGGTGGCAAGTGAAATGCCAGAAATGGATGATACTGGGGATCGATAACGTCTCGTCCCTCTTTGACGTGAACAATAACATGGATATCAATATCACTAGTTACGCAACAGTGCTGAGTGAAAGCGCATTGACCATTATTTTATTATACGAAATGAACTCCAAGCGTTAAAATGTGAAAAGTCTTTCGTAGTCTTCATGGTGTGCACCCTAAAAAATATCCGTTCTTGAAAGGTTCTTCGACGCCCCAAGAACTCTCAGCTCGTGAAGTACTTGCGGACTGGTGCGACCTCCAGAAAGTGAAAATTAACTTCTCTAAAACCGTCTCAATGACACTGACTACAAAAAAAAAAGCCCCTTTCCTACATTTACCATATTGGCAACCAGTGCATTCAAGAAGTTTCCTCTGTGAAATACTTAGGTCTAACAATTAAAAACAACCTCAAATGGGACCAGCACATCAACAACATATGTGCCAAAGCGTTCAGAAAGCTATGCTTTCTTCGAAGAAAACTCAAAGGGTGTCACTCGGCTGTGAAACTTGTAGCTTATCGTTCTCTGGTTCGCCCAGTTCTAGAGTACGCCTCTATTGTGTGGGACCCGTATTTTGTGAAAGACATTGCGGAGGTGGAGCGGATCCAACGTCTTGCTGCAAGGTTCATCCTATCTGACTACCGCACTTCATCATCAGTAACTAACTTGTTAAAGCAGCTTGAGCTCGAACCACTCCACCTTCGCCGACAAATCTCTAGGCTGAAGTTTCTTTACTTACTTTATAACAATTCATCTGGTCTATCAAGTGACACTTATCTTCCCCCTGTGCCACAAAGGTCAGCTCGACTAAATCACTCCAAAGTCATATGCCCATACTATGCCAGAACTAACCTTTTTCAGAAGTCATTTTTCCCTAACACCATTGAACAATGGAACTGTTTGCCGTCATTGCTTGTGGAATGTACTGATGTGAACCAATTCGAACATCTATTGACTAAACTCCTTTTGTAACCCTCCCTGCTTGAGCAGCGCCGCTGCCTGCAGTATATGTAAATAAATAAAAATAAATAAATAAAAAAAGAATGGTTTCACCTCAAGCACTATTGCCTCCTGTCGCACTAGAAAGGCAACTGGACGATGAAGAACTCTTTCGCATCATAAAAAGATGCTTAAAAAACAACAACAACCTTGCAAGGTTTTTCACAAATAAACATCTTAGGGGTGCTTAAAATAACTTTTTAGGGTGCAAAACATGGACAAGCTAAGAACCCCTAAAAGGTCTTTTACGGCCAGACTCCTTTTAGTGTGTGTGCAAAATTTACAATTTATTTAACTGCTTAGAATGCCCTCAACCATCCCAGAATGTTCAAATTTAAAAAAAGAAACGCAGATCAATCACTTAATTCAACAATAAATCTGCTTTATTTCACCACAAGTTGTACGTTTCTGACAAGGGGGTTAGAAAAACCAAAAAACACTTTATGTTCGCAGTTTGGCGCGTTCCAGCGCCCTTTAAACGCGGTCGCAGAGGCATGGCAACAACGACATATAGATACACACAAAGTCAGAAATATGAAAATGAATGAACCATACTGATTGAATAGGAATAAATGTTAGAATGCCGGCCTTTAACATTACAAAATCTGGCGGAGCCGGAATTCGACACTCTGGGTCTGGATCATTAACGGCTCCGTCAAAGCTTGTATTTCGGAGGCTTTCTAAAGGCTGTCGCTTACATCTTACCTTTGATAGTGATCGAATCTGTTGTGACCGCTCGTAACCATTTATGACTAAAGAACACCCTTGCGCCCTCCATCGAGTGGCACTGGAACACACCCACTCTGCGTATATTTAATGAATCATCCTTTCGCCGTCGGCTTGAAATAGATCTGACAATACCAAAAAATATACGCAATTTCTCATAGATAATGCGTAGAGCTGGGATCTCCGGGGCATGTCCCGATTTTGAAAAGTGTCCCGATAACAAGTGTCAGCTACCAGCACCCACCTGTTGAGAAATTTCCATTTGGTTTTCATCAACTGTGTTGTCCCGAATTGTGCCGATTTTACGTTGTCCCGAAAGATTCAATTGCATCAATTCCATTCGATTTTCCATTAACTGTGTTGTCACGAATTGTGCCAATTTTCCGTTGTCCCGAAAGATTCAATTGCATCAATCAATTCCACTCGAATTTCCATTAACTGTTCAGTTACTTAACTGGAACGCCTGTATACAATGTGCCAATGTGCCTTTCACCCAATGATAATATTTTTCGTATCGGCTAAGGAGCCAGCGTGGCATTCTATTTCGCCAACGGCTCCAACGGCGTTCCCTAAACCGTATGCGCTGCCTTATATGAGCCGGCTGCCTTCCCTGCCTTCTAAAGCGCTGGATATACCTCAGCAACCTAGAGCCGTGTATACAGAGAGTTTGGTCAATGGGAGGCGCGGGCAGAGCCAGGCGTGCACCAGACACAGAAAGTGGGCTAGACATGCTCCCTTGGCCAACCAGAAGCCGAAAAGAATCCCTAGCGGTGGTAGCGAGAAACTGTTTTGGCCCAAGGTATATGTTGGTATATGGTTTTAATAAGCGCGTAAGTGTGAAGTGTAGTAACCCTTTATGGTTGAAAATAGGGTGCACGAAGTTTCGATCATGATCATGCAGAAAGATGTAAGAAACGAACGCGCCCGCTCAACTATGTTTTGCTCGGGTAGAGTGCGACCGTTTGGACGGCAGATTCCCGGCCCTCAGTGCTTGGCGTACGGATTATGTCGATCGTATCGCTAGTGACACTCTTCCACCATCATTTTGGATGACCATGATTGAAACATCACGTGCGCCATATTTTCAGTCACCGAGAGTTACTCCGACGCACTTATCAGGTTTTGTTTCTCCTCTTGCAACCACCGCCAGGGTATTATTTCCGGGTTCTGGTTACCCACATTCGAATTTGGGAAGACGCCCTGGAACACGCCCAGCCCACTAATGGCCAATGGCGCCACCTCATTTGTCTCCTATACTTCCCAACGAATGGCCAAACTCTCTAGATAGACGGCTCTGCACCAACCGATAGTGCCGTCCACACTCCTAATGGTTGCTGCCGACGAGTCACCATAACTCAGCATCTCCACCAGAAAGAGCCGCGCGCGCTTCAATGGACCTTTTTCACATAAAGACGACACCAAGTGGCTAAAAGTCCAACTACGGTTGGTGGATGGAATGGGAGCTGCGATACCTTTCCTGCCTCCACTGCGGCTGATCCGAGTCACCGGAGGAGGCAGGAGAGGTATAGTGCGTCTATTCTTCCGGACACCAACAGTTTCCGCGCGCGTTCCTGTTGGCGCAAGCGTTGCTGGACGGCTCTGCGAAAGACAAACTTCGTAAGTCGCATGAGAAAAACCCTGACATAGAGCGGGCACGTTCAGTAAAAGCTCCAAATGGCGTTTATGAAGTTGGATGCCAAACGAGGCCTCAGGTTTCTGCCACTTGTCTCAGTGTATAGTGCAACAATAGTTCTTCAACTTTTAAGATTTTGTTAACAGAAAAAAGGCAGAGCCTAGGCAAACAAACACTCGAGATGTTTCTGACCATTTCCTTCAACGCGCGAGAGTAGAACGTGTATTTTGGAATAATAAAAAAGAAGAAGAAATGTTTCAACGCTAATAAACACTCTGAGCGTACTCACAGAATTAAGCGTACATTGTCCCGGAAAGTCTCCATATCGTTTTACCATTTCCTGTCCCGATTTTGTCCCGATTTTAGCACTAATTTAGTCCCGGAAATCACAGCTATATTAATGTGTATATATGATCTCGCAAAGACTGATGGGAGGCGTTCCAGGGCTGCTCGGTAGATGCCCCATAACGGAGGCCCACAGCTCTCCCGGCTTAACTTTATTTTTTATTTTTTGACAACTACAAGAACCTTTGATCGCGCTCCAAAGCAAAATGTGTGAACCAGTCTTGTACTTTATTTCTGTTTGATCAGTACGGTTCATTCATCTGCATAACTTCAACAAATTACTCTTTAAAACCACGAACGGACGATGAAAATACCCGTAGTTAAACGTATTATACATACAGACACGTACATACACATTATAAGAATATATTTATGCAGAATGTCGATGAAAATACCTGAAGTTGTTTTAGAGTTTGTGATTCTTATACCTTATAGTCTAACAAAAGAGCAAGTTGTGATTTTACAATGTTTCTTGAAACTAAAATAAATAACCATTTACAAAAAAAGAAAAAAAAGAAGCATATTGTGGAGGAAAAAAACACACAAAAAAACACGTATCTTTGATGAGAAGTGCGTCGCGGAAAGCCAGAAATTGTTCAAGACGAGGGAAAGCGCCAGGGGTGCCAATGGCGGAAGGGGAATATTTTTTCTCGTTTTTGTAAGATTTTATAACAATAGCATTATCTTTTTGCTGTCGTTTAGATGTAGCCATTAATCTATTTTAATATATATGTGTGATATATCAATTACTTTATGGTTTACAAATTGATCACGAGGCACATTTTCAATTATCCAGAGTGCATTTTTCTGCAGCAGACGCACCTTGTCTAGGTTACCCCATGAGGTAAATCTCCAAACTAAATAAAAGTAGCAAAGTAAAAAGAAAGATGGCCGGGGAGGATTGTAGATTAACATTTTTGAAGTTTATTGGAAACATATGCCTATGATTATTCACGCTATTTTTTATGAAAAGAGTTACACATAAAGGCGACAGAATACGGACAACACACACTCACAAATTTACAGTATTTTTTATGAATGTGTACGTTACGTGAACATTTTAAGACTCGTTGAGCAACCACCTGGGCGTCGGGGATCCCATCGTCAGCTGGTTCGTGGGGCAGCATTGCGTCGAGCATGGTCGTTACTTTTCTGCCATGCACCAGCTGAAACGGGGTCACTCCTGTCGTCTCTTGCACCGCCGTGTTGTAAGCAAACGTGACGTAGGGTAACACCTCGTCCCAAGTCTTGTGCTCTACGTCGACATACATGGAGACCATGTCGGCGATAGTTTTGTTTAGCCGTTCGGTTAGTCCATTTGTCTGCGGATGGTACGCAGTGGTTCGACGGTGGCCGGTGCCGCTGAGGCGAAGGATCTCTTGCGTCAGCTGGGCCATGAACGATGATCCACGGTCTGTAATGAGGACTTCGGGGGCACCGTGCCGGAGGACAATGGACTCGATGAAAAACTTGGCGACTTCCACAGCCGTACCCGATGGAAGGGCCTTCGTCTCGGCGTACCGTGTAAGATAATCCGTGGCGACGATTATCCAGCGGTTTCCCGACGTTGACAGCGGGAAAGGGCCAAGTAGATCCATTCCGATCTGCTGGAACGGCCTGGACGGAGGAGCAATCGGATGCAGAAGTCCTGACGGCTTCGTCGGCGGTTTTTTGCGTCGCTGACACTCGTGGCATGATCGAATGTACAGGTGAACGGTCTTCGGTAGCCTCGGCCAGTAGTACTTTTCTCGAATCCTGGCGAGCGTCCTGCTGTAGCCAAGGTGTCCAGCCGTTGGGTCGTCATGGCATCCTTGGAAGATTTCTTCTCGAATGCTGGCAGGAATAACCAACAGCCATGCTGTGTTGTTGTTGACGAAGTTCTCCTTGTACAGTACCCCTCGCCGCATGGAGAAGGTATGCAGGATTCTTAAGAAAGCACGGGGAACCGTACTCGCTTGTCCCTCTAAGTGCTCGATGAGCGGTCGCAGTTCGGGGTCGTCTCGTTGGAGCGCTGCCATGTCGCTGACGTTCAAAGCGCCGAGGAAGCACTCATCGTCGTCGTCTTCGATACAGGCAGGACCGGCCTCGACGGGAGCTCTTGACAGGCAGTCGGCGTCATTGTGCTTCCGGCCGGACTTGTACACAACGGTCATGTCGAACTCCTGCAGTCGTAGGCTCCACCGGGCGAGGCGTCCGGAGGGTCTTTCAGATTCGCGAGCCAGCAGAGCGAGTGGTGGTCCGTGACCACGCGAAAAGGACTTCCATACAAATATGGGCGAAACTTTGTTATTGCCCAGACGACAGCAAGGCACTCTTTTTCAGTTGTAGAGTAGTTCTTCTCCGCCTTAGATAGCGTCCGACTCGCGTATGCGATGACTCGCTCTGCCCCGTCCTGCCTTTGAACTAGCACCGCGCCAAGTCCGGTGTTACTGGCGTCCGTGTGGATTTCTGTATCCGCGAACTGGTCGAAATGGCCAAGAATCGGGGGCGTCTGGAGTCTTCGTTTCAGCTCATCGAATGACCGCTGGTGTTCTTCTGTCCATTCGAACTTTACGGCGTCCTTCGTGAGGTGTGTCAGCGGTGCGGACAGCTTGGCGAAGTCCCGTACAAATCGTCTGTAGTAGGCACAGAGTCCGAGAAATCTTCTCACGGCCTTCTTGTCAGACGGCGGCGTAAATGCAGCTACGGCGCGGGTCTTCTCTGGGTCAGGGAGAACACCTTTGTTGTTCACGACGTGGCCGAGGAACTTAAGTTCACTATAGGCAAATCGACACTTTGTTGGCTTGAGTGACAGGCCGGCGGTCTTGATGGCTTGAAGCACGGCTCGAAGTCGTTTCAGGTGCTCGTCGAAATCTCGTGAAAATACCACGACATCGTCGAGGTAGACGAGGCAGCTCTGCCATTTCAGACCTGCCAGCACGGTGTCCATGACACGCTGGAAGGTGGCTGGCGCTGTACAAAGTCCGAATGGCATCACTTTGAATTCGTACAGTCCGTCGGGAGTGACGAAGGCAGTTTTCTCCCGGTCGCGTTCGTCGACTTCAATCTGCCAGTAACCACTCTTCAGGTCCATCGACGAAAAATATCGGGAGTGGCGCAGTCGGTCTAACGTATCGTCGATGCGGGGGAGCGGATAGACGTCCTTCTTCGTCACATTGTTCAGTCGACGATAGTCCACGCAGAACCGCAGGGTTCCGTCCTTCTTCTTTACAAGGACGACTGGGGACGCCCATGGACTTCTTGAGGGTTGAATGATGTCGTCGTCGAGCATTTCCTGGACTTGATCTTGAATCACCTTCCTTTCCTTTAAGGAGACTCGATACGGCGACTGGTGGACAGGGAGCGCGTCGTCGTGGGTAACAATGCGATGTTTCGCCATTGGGGTTTGGCGAACTTTCGACGATGTGGCAAAACAGTCACTGTATTCGGCGAGGAGATCAACCAGTTGCCGGCGCTTAGGAGCTGGGAGCTCGGGGTCGATGTCGATCGGCGGCGGCGACGTGCTGTTCTGCTGTGACGACGAGGTTTCTTCGGAGATTGCGGTGACCACGGCTGGCGCCTGAAGCTCCTCGATGTGGCCCACGGTGGTACCCTTCGTTAGGTGCTGCGGCTCCTCTCGGAAGTTTGTCACAAGAACAGTTGTACGTCCTTCTTGAAGATCCGTTACGCCTCGTGCGACGCCAATTCCTTTCTCAAGGAGCAGTTGGACGCTGCCTTCCAGAAGAGTTTCACCGTGCGTGGCTGCGTCGGTTTTGACGGTGACAAAAACACTTGACCGCGGCGGTAAGCTCACATGGTCGGCGATAACTCGGATCGCGGTTGACGTCGTGTTGGTCTCCACAGACGGTAAAACAGGCTTTCGCAGTGTCAGCTGGTTTGCCCCGAGGTCGATGACGGCGCCATACTCGCAGAGAAAGTCCATTCCGAGGATAACGTCCCTCGAACAGTCTTGCAGAACGACGAACTTCACAGGACACGTCTCACCGTTGATCTCGACGCGAGCAGTGCATCTCCCGACTGGTGTGATGAGGTGCCCTCCGGCGGTTCGTATTTGAGGTCCATCCCACGGCGTCGTGACTTTTCGAAGGCGGCGGGAAAGCCTCCCACTCAAGACTGAGTAGTCTGCTCCGGTGTCCACGAGTGCTGATGCGTCGTAGCCGTCGATGACGACGTTTAGGTTGTTGGACACCGTTACAGGAGCGTCGTTTCGGTCTCTGGTAGCGTTCGAGTGGGGGCCCTCCGACGTTCGTGGAGGATCTTGGCGTCGGTCGTCTTCGGCAACTCCACCTCCAGGGGTTGCCGCGCCTAGTTTCCCCGGCGTGGAGCGAGGGGTGACAGGCTTTCACGTCGGGGTCGGTGCATCGGTGAAGCTGGACGCCGTGGCGACGGCGACCGGGACACTCGGCGGTACGCAGGCTCGGGAGACTGAGGTCGTCGAAGGTACTCGTCGATCTCCCGAGGGCGTTCACCATAACGGGGGCGCGGATCGTTCGGGTGGAACCCGCGCAGCCCGAGTCGTTTGTATGGGCATCGGCGGTACACATGATCAGCTTCCCCGCAGTGGTAACACAGCGGGCGTCGGTCGGCCGTCCTCCAGACGTCCGTCTTCCTCGGCGCAGGTTGTTCTGGGCGAGCGTGCGCCTGATCTTCCTGTCGTCGGGGGTACTGCGGCGTTCGGGCGTCTCTTCGGGGCGCCGCCGTGGCTTGGCGGGGAGCTTGCGGCGGGCGTCGGGCCATGGCGGCGTAGCTCAGCGTCGGCTCATTGGCTGCGGCCACGGTGACAGGGGTATCCGGCAGGAACGCTCGCTGAACCTCGTCCCGAACAACCTCGGCAATGGAGATTGAGGCCGGGCGCTCAGCAGTCGGCAGAAGCTTCTTAAGCTCCTCCCGGACGATGTCGCGGATAAGTTCACGAATGCCCGGGGTGTCGTGGGCAAGGTCGCAAGCGGATTGCGAAACCGCGCTGACGCCGGGTAGTCTCTGGTAGTGGCTGGCCCGGGCTTGCAGAGCACGCTCGATGTTGGTGGCCTCAGTGATGAAACCTTCGACGGTGGTAGGCGGGCTCCGCACAAGGCCACCGAAGATGTTTTCCTTCACGCCGCGCATCAAGACACGCAGCTTTTTGTCTTCGGGAGCGGTCGGGTCGGCGCGATTCATCAGGTGGAGAACGTCTTCGACAAAGCTTGTGACGCTCTCGGTCGGCCCTTGGGTTCTCGCTCGCAGGAGTTCTTCGGCACGCTGTCGTCGGTGCTGGTTGGCAAAGGTGCGTCGCAGCTCGGCCTCGAATTCTTCCCACGACGAAATTGACGCTTCGTGGTTCTCAAACCAGGTGCGTGCCGTGCCTTCCAGAGCGAAGTAGACGTTCTGAAGGCACTGCTCCGGTGTCCATCGGTTATGGCGGGCCACTCGTTCGTAATGTTGAAGCCAATCTTCAACGTCCTCGTGGATCTCCCCGTGGAAAGGCGTCGGAGTCCGGGGTGCGACGGGCAGGTATACGACGGCAGAAGCGGCCGGGGTCTCCGACTGGTTGGCCATCGTCGTCGTCCTTGTTTCCCTGGTCCTAGGTGGCAAGGGTCCTAACTCCGGGGGTAGGCCAAGGTTCCGGCGACTTGATCGGAGCTCGGTCTGGTCTTCGTTGGGTTCTTGGGGGCTTGTGATCGGACTTGCACTCCGGGAACTCGGAGGGGTACGCGGCAGGGGCATGCGTTACCCCGCACCTCCACCAAAATGTCACGAATGACAGGTGATGAAACAGGAGAATAACTGAGAAAACTGAAACGTTTAATGGGGCGAACTTGTGCCCAAAAATAAAAAGGAAACAGAAAGATAACAGCAGAGCGTCGCGGGCGTCGAAGTCGGCGAAAGAGCAGGAGTCGAACGCTGGGGCGAAACTGACTGCGGCTTGCCACGCGGAGCCCCTTATGTACAGTCGGGAGCAAGGGTTGCGGGGCACGGGAGCGCGTGCCGAAATGCATCCGCCGCGCCGACGCAGCGACGCGCCCGCCACGATAAAAGCCGCGCTTTGCGCATGCGCCGCCCTCCGTGCTGGCAAGCCATGTCTCTTTCGCTCGTTTCTGTCCGACTCACTCCTGATAACCGGGATCGGCGCAAGGGCATAGTGCATTTCATGGCTACCAGCTCGCGGTGCTGGCCTGTAGCCGCGCTGGGTGACCGGCGCTGATCACCCGCCCCGCGAGCTCCGTCAGACAACGTGGCAACTGGGGCAGCTGAAGCAGACGCGC
>JAZHYW010043649.1:0-30908 GCA_037355805.1 Ixodes ricinus | reverse complement strand
TCACAATCGGCACAGAAGCGATGTTTTCACGAGCTCGATCAAAGTCACCGTAGCTTATCGGAGCTAGCAACAGGATTTAATTGCTCAAAAGAATGTTCACGTTTGCTCGTGCCACGTCCACGCTCCTTCATACCGAACTCGGAAAATGGCGGAATGTCAAAGATGTATTTAAGATAATGAGTACAAGATACTCAGAAATGTAATCAAGATGCGGTATCAAATATTTTCGATCAAAAGTATTTGCACCAAGATACTTCAAAAAGTATTTAAAATACAGTATCTTTTGCAGAGTATTTGAGATAGGCACAAGTCTGCATCAAAGTGTCTTTAGGCTGGTTCACACATCATTGTTTCCTGCAATCCCGCAAAATACGGAATATTAAGTATTGGGGGATTTCAATTTCCAACACGTAGCCTGGGTGTATCACAATACCACCACCACTGGTAGGAAGCTCCAAGAGGCACAACGTCAGGCTAAATACTCAATACTTAACAACATAACTCGACCTACCCGTACTGGCAACTCTGTGCAGTGGGACACGAAACCAGACAGCTTTCTACAGAGGTACGGTTAACCCGACGTGGAACAATATAGAGGAGAATCTAGGTAGTGATCATACTATCATAGCTATCTCAATACCCCTTACGACAACTGAAAATCACAAATGCCAACCAACAGCTATCACGGACTGGCACAAAAGCCGTCAGGAACCATCCCCCACACTGAACCTTGACAGCCCGGACGAATGAGCACAAGAAATCCTCGCACGGACCGAAAAACACACTACCTACATCAATACAACTCCGGATATCCCCTACGTTGACCACCACATCCTAACCTTATGGGCATACATGTACGTAACGCGTTACAAGTAACGAGTTACTTCTACCTAGTTACTATTTTCGGTAACGAGTAACGTATTTAGTTACTTTTTTGGAAAAGGAACGAGTAACGGTATTTAGTTACTTTGAAGGCCAAGTAACGAGTAACGGTATCTCGTTACTTTTGAGGAGTAACGTGTACAACACCTCTTAAACGGCCTTGTTTTTATTCTAGCCTGAGTATGCGTCTATTGCGTAAAAGGCAGATGGGCAATCCGAAAAACAACTAAACAGTATGACAGTACAACAACGTATATCGCTGAACACGTCAGTCGAACAGTTCGACTGACGTGTCCAGCGATAAACGTTGCTGTACTGAACTGTGCAGCTGGGAATGTCCTTCACCCAGCGAGCACAATCAGGTTCGTTGGTTGAACCTTCTAGAAACGGGTACGGACCGAATTTAAACCCGGAGGTTGCAAACACGGGAAGGCACATAACCCATTACTCGCTGTCCTCAATGAAGGCGCAGTTCTCGAAGATTCACCAGCTCTCCCTGAAGGACAACACTGCCGTTCCTTCGAGCGCGTTGGTAGAACGACTCTTCAGCGTCGCCGGAGATGTATTTTCAAGGAAGCGGGGAAACATAACTGATGAAAACTTCTACAGGCAGCTGCTGCTTAAGGGCAATGACTACTAAAAAGAAAACAATATTTATTTATTTATTTATTTCATTACCCTCAGGGCCCATCGGGCGTTACAGAGGGGGTGGGTACAATGGGTTTACAAAGTACAAATGATCAATTCATAGTACAAAAAATAGACAACAACAACAAAACAAAAGAAAAAGAAATAAATCAACAAAATCAACAAATTGCAGAGTTATAGAAGTAATCGATTATGGCTGCCTTGAAAGCAGAAACATCTTCAATCGCGGCGATGTGTGGGGGAAGGTGGTTCCACTCTGAACAAGTTTTTGGCAAGAAAGAATAAAAAAATATGTTAGTGCTGCAATGAGGTATGGCAACTTTGTACTGGTGATCAACCCGGGATGAAAGGTAAGAAGGCTGTGAAAAGAGTTCCTGTTTGGGCACTGGGTTATGAAAATATATTTTATGAAAAAGCGAAAGACGCGCTATTTTTCTTAGAAACATTAGTTCAGGAATACCAGCATTAGACTTCATTAGTGACACGCTAGCACGGCGGTAATAATTAGAGTTATTAAAACGGGCTGATCGATTTTGAACAGATTCAATGGCATCAATAAGATAGCGTTGTGCTGGATCCCATATCGCAGAAGCTTATTCGAGCTTTGGGCAGATGAGTGTACGGTAAAGAAGAAGCTTAAGAGAAAAAGGGGCTTGAGCAAAATTTCGACGTAAGTAGCCGAGGATGCGATTAGAATTATTAATAACGTAGTTAATGTGAAACCATGAAACAAAAACAGTTGTCTATTTGGTCGTCAAAGTAACGTGGAAAGTAACTCGTTACTTTTAAGGTAACTCACACGTTCCTTTTGAGAATCGGTAACGAGTAACGTATTTAGTTACTTTTTGAGCGAGTAACGAGTAACGGTATTTAGTTACTTTTTTCGGGTAACGTGTACATGTCTGCTTATGGGAAACAAGACGGGCACTTGTCAAAAGATGGGGGAAAAAGGAAAACAAATCGGAATCTGAAGAAACAAATACGCCTCCTGACCGAACAGGCCCAAGAGTATGCCATAAAATTGGCGCACCAAAACTGGTGGCAACTATGCGACTCGGTAAATCCCCAAATGTCAACCAAAATAGTTTGGTCCCTACTCCAAACCATAATTCAACCGACTTGAGACCCTTTAACTAAGATCAAAATCAACCAGGATTTATCAGCAAAACACCTAGAAAAAAACTCAGAGAGTACTTTCTTTCCTGAAAGCACAACAACCCCCCAACCGGAACACAGTCACCTACCCTCCCACCACACGAAATGGATAGCCCGTTCACTCCGATGGAACTTCGCAGGGCGCTGGCATCCATAAAACGCAGCACGACCCCAGGAAAAGACCTGATGACATACAAAGTCTTCAAAAATCTGAATGACGAAAACCTCACCAAACTTCTTGACTTATACAACCACGTGTGGTCGACCGGAAAACTACCAATCCAATGGAAACATGCCGACATTTGCTTCATCCCCAAAGCCGGCCAAACCCCAACAATTCAGAACCTGAGACCCATCTTCCTAACTTCCTGCCTTGGGAAGCTTATGGTAAAATTGGTCTTGACTCGCTTGGATTGGCACCTCGAATCAAGAAACGAGCTAGCCCCAACACAAACTGGTTTCATAAAGCACATTTGCACACAAGATGCACTTATATGCATACAACACGACGTATGCAACCCGAACACAGTTTCACTAAGAGGCATGGTAGCGCTCGACATTCACAAAGCATACGATAACCTCAAACACGAAGCCATCTTGTCCAAGCTCGCCAACAATAGATGTGGAACACGCATGTACAACTACGTGCAGGATTTCCTCACAAACCGGATGGCTTCCATAAACATGCCCCACGAAACAACTCCCACCTTCTATCTCAACAGGGGAACACCGCAAGGATCAATTATATCACCCACACTTTTCAACCTCGCAATGGCAGATCTACCAAGATATATGAACGAAATTCCCGATCTCCAACACTCAATTTACACGGACAATTTTACGTTATGGACAGCACAAGGAATTCCCGGACAAATCGAAGAAACTCTTCAACGGGGCTGTGATGCGGTCGAAGTCTATACCTTGTGGGATTTGCTAGCTACCAACAAACTCAGGTACCGATAGAGTAACCAAAAGTTTTCTCAACAGTGGCGGCGATCTCAAAGGAGCCGTCAAACCTAGTAGCGCGCGGTCCCCACATTTCCGCGGCAATATAGACGACGTTTAGGGCTACATTACTTCGGGTCGGTTCTATTAATTACCTCCGTCGGTGCCCGTGATTGTCTACCTTAATTGTCTCACTCTCTCGAATATAGCGGAAGAGAAGACACACGTACCAGAGTAAGGACAGAGTCCAAGAGCATTTATTAACATACTCATCTAAATGAACTACAATGTCCCCATCCGAAATGCCCCCCGCGCCGGCAAGGTAAGAAAAGGTCCTTACCTGCCAGACGCGGGGTTCCGGAGAGCCAAGACCTGGAAAGCGTCGGAGAAGTCGCCGACACACGTCCTATCTCTTTCGCGGTCACCCGGACGAGTCCCCTTTCCCGAAAGCGGGAAAACAAGAGGAGAAACCTCCTCGCCTCTCATCAGTGGTCCGCGTCCGAGCGGGGGAACGAAAATCGGTCCCCCGGAAGAGAGTGAGACGAAGGCCCCCCAAGACAGGCGGCCCTCTGCCTCACGAACAGGTCGGAGCTCCCGGCGAAGGAGGCCGAGTGTTCCGACCCGCGGCCGTTATCGCAGCCATCGGGGAAGGGAGACCAAAGGAATCCCCACAACCTCCACAATAGGACTCACCTTATCTCCCTCCAAAACTCAACTACTGGTCACATCCTCCAAGAGAGGACCGACCCCGACCGAAAACTCATGAAAATCAAGCTGCAGGACAAGGAAATTCGACAAGTTGATCAAACCAAAATCCTAGGAGTAGTATTCCAATTCAACGACAAACCGGAAGGATCACTCAACCGCCTTCACGCCCAAATCAATCGGATCGCACACCTGATACAGCCGACCACAAATCACAAAACGGGACTCAAAGAACATAATCTACTTCATATCATCGACGCCTTGGTCATATCTCGTCACATATACACACATCGATACCTCACGACAACATATACCCAAATCAAAAAGCTCGAAACCCTTCTCCGTAAAGTGTACCAACTCGCCTTGAGAGTGCCGTGCCACGCGTCCAGCGAACGCTTTCTCAGCACGTGAACTTTCAACGCCATTACAGAACGCATACAAATGCATAAAGACGGGCAGATATTACGACCCTCTGCCTCAAACCAAGGGCGAAGAGTTTTGCAGACACCAGATATCAACACGGACTCACTTCCCCCAATCCCCATACCTCCCCTTCCATGGAAAAGCGCCAAACCAAATGTTACAGTGGAACCACTACCGAAAAACTTACACCCCGACAATAGCCCCGAGAGACGAAACTCCGTGCCAAAGCCCACGAAAAGCGAATACGCTACCTACATGAGAGGGATCACGATACGTATTTTGCTGATGACAGTCACCAGGTTACGGATGGCAAAATCGCTTTCGTCAACACACGCACTAAAATACATTACTCTAAAACCTTCACAGAACGCCCCGACGGTCGGCGATTTGGAAGAATACGCCATCGCCAAAGCCATGGAACACGCATCCCAACAACCTAACACTAATCCCACGCTAAATTTCACGGACTCACAGCGCGCCCTACGAAACTACACCGACAACACCTTACACTTTATGACGGCTAACCTAGTCCGTGAAATACATGTCGGCTACCCGGACGAAAATTCCGCCTCGTATGGACACCTGGCCACCAAGGCGTGGAGGGAAATGAGACAGCCCTGTCGTCTCACCCGCGGAAACTCCCCGGGTCCCATCACGTCATGGCCGGCCATCTACTTGGTAGGCGCAACAAGGAACGCTCACCAAGCACAGCGGAAGTCGAGTTTGAAAGAACAACGTGAAGAGCGGACCATTTACCCTCACCCTCCAAAGACCATGTCTAAACAACAATCTTCCCGCGTCACGCAAGCCCAGACCGACTATCTTCCATCACACCACATCTTCCACCACATCTAGAAACGACCAGACTCCCCACCTGCCCAAAATGCGGAGAATACCCTTCCATCCCTCACACCTACTGGTCTTGGAACCCACCCACCCCTTCCCCCAACCCTCTCACACATCATTTCTTTGGAGGAATGGCTGGCTCAACCCAAGGGCACCGACATACTGACCGTATTAGAAGCCCTAATTAATCACTCCGGCCCCCTTGCGGAATGCATCCGCGAGACGTGGGCCGGACGGGCCGTCTGGACCAGGACATGGTCCCCTATACAAAATAAAGTTTTTGCTTGATTGCTTGCTTTCTTGCTTGCTTCTTGCGTACACCATATGTATGAGTCACCGAAACATTTGTGACTTCAATGTCGCTTACCAGGCTATATCGTTTAACTGACCTGGTGACTTGCGGCGTAAGCTTTGAATAAGGTAACGTAACATAAGAGAACGGGGCTCAGGAAACGGCCTTTAGCCTCCTAAGCATATTCCACGTAAACAAACATCTCGAATTTGATACCAAGACAAGGAGAAAAGGCACATAAAACAAATGTAAAAGACGGGCGTTTTTTAGAGCGCAGCTCTTAGGCGCCCGTTTCCGGCTTGAGCGGCGTCGCCGACGCCGTCGGCGTAACCACCCTTTGCATGCAACTCAGGTTGCATGCAACCTGAGTTGCATGCAAATTAGCGTTGCATGTCGCCGCAACCACGCGTTGCAGGCAACTCAGGTTGCATGTCGCTGTAACAACGCGTTGCAAACAACACAGGTTGCATGGAACCTGAGTTGCATGCAGCCTGAGTTGCTTGCAGCTCCCCTGAAGTCACGTGACCCCGAGGTCACGCGACCCTCAGGTCACGTGACCCCCAGGCCACGTGACCTCCCAGGGGTCACTTGCCCCCCCCCCCGAGTCACGTGACCCCTTCCCGAGGTTCCGTGACCCCCACCCCACCCCCGAGGTCACGTAACCCCCCCCCCCGAGGTCACGTGACACCCTCCCCCCCCCCGTGCCCTCCCGTCCTCCTCAAGAGCTGCGGTCTAATTCGGCGTTACAGGGATTTGTAAACGACTTTCATTTTTTTTTTTAAGTATCAAGTTGTTTTTTTGCTTAAATCAGTGAAATTGTGTGTTTCGATTCACTGAATCACTTAAATTAAGATCCGTTTCCAGAGGAATCGCAGGTGACACACACACCAAATAAAAAAAGAAAGCACAAGCAATGAATGTATTTCTGTGCGCAACCGACCCACGATGAGCGTTAGTGAGGTGTACGGTAGATGGAACAAGCTACCGCCTATTTCACTTAATCTGAAAAGCTTAAAGTTTACTTCCAGTGGCCTCAAGATAGAAAATAAACCTTCGCATTTTAGGTTCATATATGAGTTTCCTGTTTTACGGAGTCATAAATTGCTTTATTTTGACGAGACTGCACTTGCTTCCATCTAAAATTGTAAATAGTGGGTTAAACCCCTTGAAACCCGTTATCAGACAGGTTTGGGAGCCACGCCATCGCCTGTTACTTGGCAGTCAGGCTCACGTCTCGAGTTTTATTTTTACTATCGGGGCGGTTGCTAGGTTGCCGCCAAGGGGCGCAACTTGTGTCATGAAACTATAGTGCTGGCGACCCTTCGTAAGTTTGCAACACTCAAGCAATATTTCGAAAGTCTTTTTTTTCACTCCTGCATTGCACAGCGTTTTTACTATCAATCACTGCTGTCATGCTTCCTTCTTTCCGCTGTATTCCTCGCTGTAATTAACGAGCAATGTTGTCACGTGCTTATACTTATTTGTGACTACACATTTGATCCAAAGAGGGCGCCTAATGAGAAAGACTGAGGTCCCTGACGCGACCTCCGCTCCCTGTGGTGAAGAGTAAGTAACATACTCCCTGACGTAAGACGTTGCAAGTAACGAGACTACTTGTAATCCCTTACATTTATCAGTAATTTTGTAAAGGAATAATTGCATATTTTACAAAGTAATTTTGAAGTAATTCCCTTACTCATTTACTAAGGAATTGATTGTAATCCGTTACTTTTACACTGATACAAGCGACCGGGCTCGCAGTGCAAACAATATTAGGCAAACTCCCAAAATAAAAATGCTTCCTTCCAACGAAAAACAAAGACAATGGTCGAAGTGCACGCGAGTTGGTGTAGCGGATCTGTGCCGCCTGTTCTTTTCCTCCCTTTCACTCTTTTTTTTTTTTTTTGCTTTTGAAGTTGCGGAGAGGAGACGAAACGATCGTCGACTGTGCGCCTTCCAAAAACTCGAGGCAATTAACAATGCCCTCCTCTTTATAGTGACAGCGACAGTTAGCATAATGTCGCAACAGGAGGGACGCTTCGTTTTCCGCTGAATAAAGTTCAACACAGATATCGAATGAAAAGGATGTGACATTAACCGGCATGCTCCTCAAAACAAATTACAACAATTATCATCTATTTGAGGTACGAATATTTATTTGGTTTCGTGCTGCTTTTCACTTAATCTACATGCGTGCTACATGCTACGTCCTACGTGCCTTTTAGACGGCATCAAGAAACGGTAGGCACGGGATACGTGCGTCTTCATTTCCGTTTTAATCGACATCAATTTTGTTTTTGTTTTTTGAAGGATCCTCAAAAAGCGCCATCCTCGTATTTACTGACGTCTGGACCAAGGCATGACATCTGTTCAGATCTAATGGAAGATTCATATAAAAACATAATCTATAACTTAATTGTCACGTCTAGTTACCGTGACTTCCTATTTTCCTATACCGCCGTTAGGTGATGTTTGCCGGCTAAAATATGTTTATATAATATATTCACATACATTCATTTTATTCGAGGTTTATTATCTGTATTAAAATTTGATCGCTTCGGAATTCTAACAGTATCAAACTCCGGCTGTAACAAAAAAGCTCAAGGTCACAAAAGTGTGACTCGTGGCAGCTATAAACGCATTCCACAACACTTGTGTTTTGTGTCTTACCCTTGAACATTAACGTAGAAAGTAAAGCAGCGAAAGTAGTGGATTACTTTTTGTGGCAACGCTCACTTACTTTTATGGAAGGGTAATTGTAACTGTAACTAGTCGCAATTTAATCTTGTGTAATTGTAAATGCAATTCCTTACTTTTTTTAGTAACCTGTACAAGTATGCATACACCCACAGAATAAAAATAGGAAACAAAAACTGCCCGTCTCTTTGGTATAGATCCCAAAGGAGTTGTAATCGCATAGCATTTATATTTCTTTGGGATCCTCTGTGACGTTATGATGTTACTAGACCTTGACCAGATGACGTGACGTCAGAAGACGTCACGTGACTTCATGACGTCGCAACACGTCACTGTGTCCCGTAGCGCTTAGTTTCGCAACTGCGCATAGACTCTCCTTGCAATTGCAGTACCCCCTCAATCACCACGACTCACCTCCCGTCGTTCGACGCGCCCGACGGCTGCTATGGTAACTAAAGCGTATTCTGTGGAATACGTACGTTTCGAAGCACAACGTCTAGATGGCGCTCCACCGTACTTTATGGAACACGCAGTTAGGAAACGGAAATCTAGATGGCGCTTCAAACGACGTGAGGTGGACTGAGGGAGTGAAAATGGACACCCCCTTCTCCGGGAATTCCACAACTGAGGTAATCTAGTAACAATGCCCGTAACGCTATGATGCCACGCGACGTCGCTGTGTTAGGTCACGGTGTCACCTAGCCGGTGTCACTTGATATCCCAGTGTTCACGCGATGTTGCAGTGTCGCCTAAAAGAAAAAATGACCCGAGAGTCTGCCTCCCTATGAGCTTTTCACCATTCGAGCACCATGCTCAGCCACCAACTGTTGTAAACACCATGACGTCATCAGCCTGACGTCACCATCGAGGCCACATGCCGCGGACACAAAAAAACAACAACCAAGAGCTGGCCCAGTAAATGCTATTCGCTTAGAAAGAAAACACAAGCACGATTCAAACTGAACGAACCGAAAAACCTTGCCCTTAGCCAAGTATACAGAGTGAACTGCGCGGCATTTCCGCAGCTCGCGTACAATGAGCGGCAGTGCCGTCGACACAGGCCCGTTGGTATTGGGCTGCCTTCATAAAAAAAGAAGAAAGAAAAAGAAAACATGTGGCTGCTCCATCTGTTGAGTCAACTTCTACACTCTTCGCCCATTCGCTGTCGGCCTCGCGCAGCACGTTTCCCTGCTGGCCGGACCTTGCCCATTGGAGTCGTCGAGGGAAAACGAGCGGCGCGATATGACTCTGGCGGCAAGGTCCAAGCCAGGCGTAGAGGTTCTTTTAGCCCCGCCCGTATCTGCTATCCCAGGTCTGGCTTCGTGGTTTGCCTTCGCTATCGGCAGCTGTCGAAATGGTGGGGGATGCCAAACGCCCTCTCCAAAAACACCCTCATACGGGCCGAAAGTTCCCTGCGTCGTGCGTGTGCGGCGCACTTCCGCGGGTTGGGTAACGCCCGTTCGCGTAAACGAGTTTCCGGACTATCAACAAACTACAAAAATTATACTGAGTTGAATGGGCCAGAAGTGGCAAGCACGTCGTCTTCACACGTAAGTTTACTGAGTATTTTTTTTTCTGATATTTATTTTTTATTTTATTTTAGGCCTAAAAATACGTTTGACCTTCGAGGCCACTGGACAGATTAAAATTAGGAAGAAGAAAAACAAAAGAAACGCTCATTGACAGCATGTAGAGCTTGAACGTTACGCCTAATCTTACTCTTAAAGGCGCAGTCAAGTGATTTTTGTACAAGCTTGTTTTTGACGACACGTTGTTTGTTTGTCTTTAGTCAATAAAAACGGCCAGTTCTAGAAGGCAAGACCTAGGAAACTCAGAGCAAGAGAAATACGCGGGCATTAATTCCTCTTGGGGGGAGGTGGGGGGCGGGGGGGGGGGGCGGCATCCTCGGGTACCCATCACTTTTATAAAACTTGACCAATGAAAGTACTTAATTGCGCAGATATTTCGAACGTTACTATAATTGCTCGTGTAAGGCGCGCTGTGCATTACATTTTGACAACAAACGTCACACCTTTGAATGTCGAAGAGGTATAAACTCTAAAAAAAAGCCCGTACGTCTACTTTTCCGCACAACACTCGGAGAGCTAATCAGCGAAACTTACGAAGGCAGCTCAGCGAATGACGCCGCCGAAACATATGTTTAGACCAAAAAACGCTGTCTGAGTTGTGACATTAAGCAATGCAAAATGCCACACTTGCATTGCTTGATGTTACAATTAAGGCTGCGTTATTTGGTCTAAACATACATTTCGCCGTTCGGCATCGTCATTCGCTGAGCTGCCTCCCTAAGTTGCAGTGATTGGCTCTCCGTGTGTTATGTGGGAAAGTAGACGTACAGGCATTTTTTAGAGTGATAGGTAATACGGCAATACATATTTGAAAACGCCGTCCACGGCAACCCGTAATACCTGCTTGAATTTAGGCGCTAAAAAAAAGGGCGTGTCACATTTTTTTAACACATGTAATTTCAAATGTAATTTCGGGTCATTCATTTTTTTTTGTAGGGTTCATATAACTAGTAGATTGAGTTCTCACCATAAATAGGCTATCTCACAATCCAGTTCATCAAAGCTTCGGCGTCCAGTACTCCTCGAGCGCGCGGGTGCAGCTAAAGCACGGCGGAAGGCACGGAGTGCGTGCTGGAGGTGGGGCGTTGAAAAGACGCGCCCTGGCCGTTCTCACTTCTCACTCCCATGGTGGTCACGCGAGGATAGATACAAAATACAAAAACGTTTGCCCGATCGTCTCCACAAAAAAAAATAATAATAAACCGCTCCCCGAGGGTCTTGGAATATTTCGGTAACGGTTCGGGCAATGTTGGCCGTCGTCGAGTAAACTATAATGTCTTCGGACGACTGCAAGAAGTCTTTGAAAGGAGGTTCGTGAACGCTCGTGTGACTGAAATGATAGTAGTTGAAACCGCGTTAACGGACTCCTCCGTGGGCACTTTGAAGGTGCTGTCAATGCGCGCCATCCGAGGAAACAGATCCGTCGGATAAGATTACCAAGAAGATGGCGGTCAAATTCTACTATTCGAATACGATGTTGACACATAATTAAACCCCAAGCATTCGTTTAAACTACAGGCAGGGGTCGCGTGGTTTAAAAAATTAAGTCGCGGAACTTCGTAGGATAATAGTATACGTAATGCTTACGTCATATACTGTGTATTTGAGTTGTGAACCATTCAGATATGCGTATTCTGTTGAGAAAATATATGTTTTTCTGTGCAGAAGTGAAAACCGTGCCATTTTTTTTATACTTTCCGACACTATAAGGTCTGAAAGTTCGTCAGCTCTTTGCTCACCTCGGGCTTTTGTTTACCCCGGCCTCGACAAAGAATGGCGCGCGCTCGGCTGCGTCGTCATCGCGCGCTCCCTGGGCGTTCTCTATGTATACCCTTGGATTGGCACGCTCCTCCTTCCGTTCCAATACGCGGAAGACGCATTTTGGAACGCTTGCTCGCCGTATACTATTTCAAGTCCTAGCGCAGCTAAAACTACGATCCGATCGGTCCAATCAAGCAGCGCGAAAACTGCATCATCACGTTGCACGTTGACATTGTTAAAGTCCCTCTAATCTAGTCCCTCTTATCTTGCACCACATCATAGACTGTAAAGTTGTTTGTGGGCACGTAAAATAAAGATTTATTATTATATTATTATTATCTAGGAACTTTATAGTTTCTGTGGGGGCTCGCTATCAACGACTTAACCGACCGCGCACGGGAAAACAAAAACAGAAAAAAACGCATATTGCGTTGCATTCAAGTGTGCGTGGTCGATTTAGCCGGTGATAATAGGGAGTTTTCGTAGATCGTTTCCGCTGTCCCGCAACGCTCTCCGCTACCCGCTACGATACCCAAGAATTCTTCAGTCAAGGCCATCGCCGCGCAGGCGCCGTAGCTGCTTCTTCGTTGCGGAGTGCTTAGCGGAGGGGAAACGCGGTTTACGAAAACTCCCTAATAGCAAACGCACATGGACGGCGAGCGCCGTGAGGCCACACTTTTGGCGCTGCTTGAATCGTAACGTTGACTCTGGTCGGACTCAATGTGAAACAAGGTATAGGCACATAACACATATGGCATGTCTCCATACTATTATACTAATTTAACCACGGCAGGCCACTTGAGAGGTTATTATGGTTAAACTTTGTTGTTGTTGTTTTTGTTGTGGCGTTACTTCTCCTGGAAAAACGCGCGGCCGCCTATATAGCTATCGTCACCCACGCGACATAAACCAAGAAGAAAGCTATTGAACGTTCCCCCTCAACTCAACTTGCGTGCAATGCTGAAACGATACACGTCAACGTCAGAATGTGGTCACGGACTACTTGGCCAGGGCAACAACTTCTAGAAACGAAAGGCCGCGCTCCCGCGCCGTGACGTCACTGTATCTAGGCCAGCGGGTAGAAAAGCGGCAGTCGGCTTTGCTTGTTCCAACGCGCTGGTGGGGCGGAGTGTAGCTACAATGGGAAATATTGTACGACTGTCACTTACACGTTCTTGACGCCGGCGTAATTAATCGAATTACAGCTTTTCTAAGTATAAGTGCATATAAAACTGACTTTTAGTGTGTTTACTATTAGGTTACGAGGACTGAAAAAAACTTACGGTAAATAGTAGCGATTACAGCCTTTCCACAATGATATCCTTGATCTCCTTTACAAAACCTAAAGACTACATTGCGGTCACAAATATTTTATTATTTTTAAACATGTTTTTTCACGTCCATGCTCAGAACACAATTAGAAAATATTAGATTTTTTGTGTCCTGCGCCTTCCAGGTGATTTCCTGAACGATGAAATAATAACAGCACGCTTTCTACCTTCCCCTACAAGTTAAACGGCCACTTTCGTATTTGAGAAAATATGCGAAAATTAGTGACCATGCACCTACTCAAGGGGTCACTTGTTTTTTATTAAAAGTAGTTTTAAGAGAGTGGAAACAAGCGAATCCGACACGTAATGTGTCTGATGGACTACATGTCAGAAGGCCATCATCTAATAAATTAGCGTGACCAAATGTAGAGTTCATCTCATGAGACAAATTTGTTTGCCTCCGTCTCAAGTTTCCGTAGGTCAGTCCACAAAAATGTCGTGGTTCCTTAGAAGTTTTTTTTTTTTTTTTTTAGCAACGCAAACTTTTTGCCCACACCGAAAGTCACTTTTTGGCTCGAGCAGACGTTGCATCCCTGCACTAAGGCATCATTTCCCACTTTGCACGTTATGTTGAGAAGAACGTTTGTCGGTAAGGTGAGGAGGAGTTGGACTGCTTGACATGTGTGGTCACTTGCACAAGTGTTGAACTCTTCGAACTCTGGCAGCGTATCTTAGTGTCAGATCCCCAACAACTTTCCATTAATCACGTAACCATAAGAACTTGGCGATGCTCTAGGGCGACATAAGCTTACTCACAACAAATTCAACGTACACCAAAATCAATGACGACCATCGAGTAGGAAGGTGCAGCCTCCCTTGATTTAGAGCATTTGTTAGATGATGAACCACTGCATCGTGAGGACATGTATTCTCCGAAACCAAAAGTTATCTGAAGTCACTCACACTCGAGTATCTTCATAGTTACAGAGGCGAGTATCCAGCTACGTAGGTCAAAATAGTAGCATTGGACGACAGAATTGCTAAATCAAAGTCGATGATACTGAATGCAAAAGCTAGAACACAAAGCAAAATTCTTGCGCATGTGATTCCGCATGCTAAAACCAACAAAATATCTCAAAGCAATTTGAAAGGGTTAAGTTCCAAAGTTGTATTTTATACTATCATTCTTCTGGTAGTAATGACAATTCGGAAGTGTAAGAATATAAAAGTATCGAACATAAAGCTTCCAAATCAACATACCTTTGATGAGATTCTATCTTGAACTTCTCCCGGAATTGCCTTGATCCATTGGATACGCCGTTGCTCGTCGGTTGGGAAGGAGATTAAGTGGACCTTCGGTTCTCCGGCATAATTTCCCCTACACCCCGGCACACAACACTTATAAGGCGTCTATTCTCACATTCGCACACACAAAAGCACTTGAGGTTCTGGCCGCCGAAGGATGCAGTTAATACGCAGGCGTTTATACTGCCCGATTGCGCACCTAATGTCTGGCTTTGCATCGCTTGCGAGTCGCTTGAAATCTGATAAATGAACGACGTCAGGAACGCGTAATCTTCCTTTTTTTATTAGATTCAGTTGGTACAACCTGTAACACACTTCCATCTTTGACGCTTAGACCGGACGCATGGAGGGTGACAACGCATAAAATAAGAAAAACAAAAAAAGAATACTTTCCCGGACCATTCGGAGTGCTTCGTCAACATCCTCGCAGATGATCGTTGTTGTTAGCGTTGCGGTGGAAGCCCCCTGCTGGTTCTCCTCACTTCTCATAGGAGCAGTGACTTAGCTGGCGTAACAAAACAAAGCGCGCAGGCTTTAGTTTTTATGTGTTGGTCAGGGGTTTCTTGTTTTGTAGAGCCTTCGGACATCAATATGTTATTGTGGGCTTCGCCTGACAGAAGTACAGGTGCCTCAAAATAAGTAGCTATTGGGCAGGAGATCGAACTATAGGGGGCGCTTTATCGGGCTGCCAAATGAATTGACCTTGGGGCTGCTTGCTGTCCACAAAGACCGGTGTTTACTAACCCACCAAAACAAGGAAATTGATCCTCGCCTACCACGGTCTGTACACGAGCAATTTGCTTTGACCAGCGTTTTGGACGCACAAGGATCGGCCTTTGAATCGACATCTTCGATTTCTCTGGTCAACAACAAACAAGAAATTTCGGTTTGTTGAACAGTCACGCCTCTAGAGGCAGCTGAAGCTTGCCGCTAAAGGGGTGACTGTTCGACCTCCTCCCCAATAGTTTAGGAGGTGTGACAGTAATATTAAATTGGAATTTATTTAATTCTCAAGTTTAAGGGCCATATCTATGTTTCACCATTCGTAAGACCTACATAAATTGAGTCTTCGCGTTTACAATTTGCTCTGCTTTCCTCGCTATAAGATTTAGAAAAGTTGTTAATTGATTTTGAAATGAACCACCCTCAAGCAATTCATATTGCTTGCCTAAATCGAGAGCACATAACGTGCCTTGGTTGTTCAATATATTATGTCTTATAATTATCATCTATTTTCTTCCAGGCACCAGGAGAAGCAACAACCCTCCGATGTTCAATATTGAAGGTCGTCAATATCCCTATATAAAAGTTTTTAACCCAAAGCAAAACGTCTCACAGCTCGCGAGTCAAATCTAATCAAAATACTGCGATGTCAAGAATATGTGATTCACCTTGCCGGCGACCGCTTCACACGTGTTGGAAGTACCAGCGAGCGGTTTTCGCAGCAATCTTACTGGCTTTCATTATAGCAACCATCTATTTAATTCAAAGGCGCGCATATTACCATCAGCTAGAGTTAGACGCAGTGTGGGACGGACAAGTCGAAGACTTCATCTACCCTGACAACGTGACCTTCGTTGTCCCCAACATCGTTCACTTCATCAGACTAGGCGACACGCCGGTGCTGTTCGTGGAAGCCGTCTGCATGAGAGCCGCCTGGCTTCAGCAACGACCAGAGGCCTTCATGATACACTGCGACGTGTGCAACGCCACCATCGAGAGTCCTCTGTGGTACCTCATCAAAGACATCCCCGGTCTTTCACTCCGCCGTATCGAAAGACCAAGGAAGATCTTCGGTGTGGAGTTCAGTTATATCCAGCATGCGTCGGACGTGCTACGGGCTCTCGTGCTTATGAAATACGGAGGCATCTATCTCAGACAGCGATTCGTACCTGGTAAAGAACTTGGATGCCTACCGTAAGTTCGAACTTTCCATAGGGTGGTATCCTGGGGAGTACGTTGGCAACCAGATTATCGTGGCGCACAAGGACGCTCGGTATCTGAGACTCTGGTACGAGTCTTACCACCTTTACCGTCCTGAACTTTGGTACTGGAACGGCGGACAATTGCCAACGAAAAAGTTTCTAACCGTGAGGCCGGACCTTGTGAAGAGGGTACCGTACGACTTCGGAGTGACCGAAGACGTCGGAAATATGCTCTATGGCCAGTGCAATGACGAGTGGAGAAAGTTCTTCTGCTTTCCATCTGTTTTGGCGGCATAGGGCTCGGTTAGTGCCGTCGGACAATGAACGGTACGGACCGTTGACCCTAGATACCACACCAAACTACGACAGGAACTTTGGCCAGATGGCGCGTCTGGTGCTTTCGGGCACCACCAGACTTGGCGCGAAAGAGATCAAAAGCGTGGATTGGTTGTCCAAGAATCTTCTGACTTACTCGAAGCACGGGTGCTCCTGATCCTCGTATTTCGAGGCTGTCCGTAGGAAAAGATCGCTTAATGGGTGATCTATTATGGCCGATTGCGCTCATGGATAATCTAAAATTACAGTGCAATGGCTCGCAATAGCGATGCTTCTTTGCTTCAGCTTGGGGAACATTGTTGCTGCGTGACCATTTGGCGGCAAGTTGACTTGTCAACAAACGGGCTGTGAAAAAGCATGAGTCACATAATTGTCTTCCGATAGATAACGAATATGCCGAACGCATCGCCTCGTCTAAGCGGAGAGGGACCACAAGGCGTATGTTCCTTTGACACTATACAAACGCTGGGAGAAAAGGTTTGGGGGTTCACGTCCACAGCTCAATAACACAGTATGTTACGTTTCTGACTTTCATCAATCGATGACATTGACTCGTAACGTAAGATCCGACACAGTGACTTTATTGGGTCATTCTGACGGATTGGCAACTATGCACAGGCATTATCATTATTATTATCATGCCTCTTTACCAAGCAGCCATCTTAGCCTCAGAATGGTTGCCAATGTCTCAAATATACGAAATCTTTTAACAATGGCCTGTGAAAATAGCATACTGCTTAATTCATTTTTTGCGTTGATTGCCGAATAATTTCTTGCCGATTCACCGGTTCAAGGTGCTTTTTCATGCGATTGTCAGGTTGATATTATCTTCTCTCGCCGTCAAACTCAATAAACATCAACATTTTAATCACATCTAGAGACTCCTAGACTTCTCAAGCATTCAAAATACACACACGCACACTTCCTTTTTTTTCATCATCAAAACATGCATCAAAACAAGAAGAACATACCACCAGCTAGTGTTAAAAGTACTGAACAAAACACAGTGTTGCTAACACATAACCCAAGCTTTTTTTAGTTACGTACTCAGAAGGCGGAAACTTTGCATCTGTCAAGAGGTACTGCATGTATCAATTTGACTCTGTCGGCTCCACCCTGCCATCAGTCTATGACATCTAATTGCACACCAAACGAAACCAATAAGAAAATGAAATGCCTCTAATAAAATGTGTTATCCCTGCGTCACTATGTCAATCACAGCAATAGACCCCTTTCGAAAGTGCGCGCGCCATCAAACAGCTGCTGCGCCAATTGACCCCGTAAGTGATGACGTCACAACATGGCGTCTGGGTCCAAACAAACGGTTGCTAGGGACGTTGCTATGGACTAATGCATGGAGACTCCACATGAGGCTAGGTTTTTGCTTACAAGTAACTAAACAATTTTTTGTAAGCAACCTAACTTCTTGATATCTAATTATGAAGATGTTCTTGTCGTCTCAGTGTCGTATCGCAACGATGCAAGCCATTTCTGAAGTCTTACACTCCGCTTTGCTTTGGTAGCAGACGACACGATAGATTTGCTGGCCTCGGTAAACGAGCGACAAAAACAAGTGCATCACCATAACCGTAGAGGCCTCCGCAATGTGCGTTTTTTTTTCTGTGAACAACTTAGCTTCGTTACGAGGGGTGAAAATGCAGTAAAATCAAACCACGTCATGCAGATCAGTTACGACGACGACCTGAAGTGCATTCATTACCGGCGTAGTGCAGGCCAGCATGAGAAACAAATCGTACGCCGTCGAGGTAAGTCGTTTGTTATTATTATTATTGTGGTTGTCAGGTTATTAAAGAATTGCATGTCTATCGCGATTTCGCAGTATTTTGCTTTTTTTTCCCCTTTGTATACATCAAATTCCGTGGATGTGCTCTTTTGGTGACGATCTTCATCAAACCCGCGATGCGAGTACAATCTGTAATAAACTCACCTTATGTTTTTTATCCAGTTCTTTCGCGCTTTGGGGTCTTGCGGAAATCTGAAGAAACTGCAAGAATCTTCCTCCACGCGATGGTTACAACCAGGTATACGAAGCACCCTCGCATAGCGCGAGTCCGCAAACAAAATTTGGGATCTCAGCCGTTCGCCTGAAGTGCTTTTCTCACGGGTGCAATGCGATCTTTTAGCAGACGATCATCTCGATCGACGCCCGGACTTTCGATAAACCATATTTTGCATCGCACCCCACTATGAAATCTTATAAGTGTTTGAAACTCATTATATTTCAAACCAATGCGATGTCAGAATATCGTCTTTATTCACACGATGCAAACGACGGCCCCACTTGGCCGGCCGGCGTGCGGCAGACGGCATACTTCTTGCATTCGTCGTCTGCTGCAGGCATCTTGAGGACCGGAAGTTGCAGTCGTAAATATTTCAGAAACGAGCGATTACCGGCACACTTCTGTCGAAACATATATGACATTCAAGCTTTCTATATCTGTGATTTTTAGAAGTTTAAATCCTACTCCTGATTTTTGAACGGTCGGGTTTTCGTAGCGAAACCGAGCCACATGTATTTGTCCATAACAACGACCCTAGCAACGGTTTGTTTGGACCCATGACGTCACACTTACGGAGTCAATTATCTGAGCCTGCCATTGTTTGGGGCTTCTTTTAGCGTTCGGCGTGAACTCTGGGCAGCTCGCATCAAAAACAAGTGCTGAGCCAAAGTTCGGCAAAGAGACGTATCCAATCAGCATGCATTGTCCCCAAGAAATAGCCAAAGTCAATGTTGCTTGATGGGATTTTGAAAAGGGCATTATTGTGGTTCCGTAATGTATATCGCGCTATTCTTCATTTCCGAGCGCATTAACAACTCTGTCACCTTCTACATTCAAATTAATAAAAGGTCCCCATTAATGAATTAAAATATTTACAGCCCTAAAGAAAAAGTTGAAGGGTGACTCCGGTACATCCCTACCGAAAAATCCAGTATAAGTTTTCACTATCCGGATTATGGAACTGGAAATTTGTTTCTCGAAACCCGGAATCCAGATTGCAGACAAAGGAATAATTTCTAAAAAACTAAAATCCAGATAGAGTACAGATAGAATCCAGATAGATTTCCGGTTCCATAATCCTGATATCGAAAAGCTATACTGGATTTTTCGGTAGGATTGTCTCGAATTTAGGGTTGCGACTGTTGTTTAGTGCAGGAAGTGTCCCTATGTACGAGGTGTAATTTTTTTTTCGATGCCTCGTGTAGTTTGGTAGATATCTTATTTAAAAGGTTTTGTTTCATTTCGGCGGTCTACGGCGAAACCGAAACCACCGGCTCGAGAAGATGGTAACCCTCGTGATCAGCTACATGGCCTGGCCGTCGTATGACGCAAAATATGTAACGCGGTAGGGCAAAACGTACGATTGGCCTAGTCGTAAGAGCAGTTCCGACTAGTCAGGTAAGACGCTACGGCCTCTTTTATCTGCTTTCCTTTGTAGAGATCAAACGTCTGTAGCAAATACAATTATACACTGCCTGGGTGGCATGATAAAGCGTGGTGTTCACAGCACGGACTCGGAAACGAGACCCCACTTACCTTCTGAGAAGAACTACATTCTTGGTGGTGTACAAATCATGTTGCAGAAGCGTTGTGAAGCTGATCGTAAGCTTGAGATGCTCAGGAGCGGTCTCAACTATGGCCACCAGGGAATGCCACCTTTTCGCTGCTTTCAGCGATGGTGGTACCATGGTGTGAGAATCGCGCACCCTAGCTCCTGGATGATCGACTTCAGAATAAAGCTGCCTGCTTACACCTTGCGGAAGGGGAAGAAAGAGAGATAAGAAATATTTATTATAAAGCAACACCTGGTCTGGCGCTCGAGGAGTAGATCTAACACTCTTCCCCAAGCACGTTGTAAATGTTCCTGATCAGGCGTGGCAGTAGGTCGGGTTGGTGTTCTTTCGGTGGGGGAGCTAAAGTCACTGGATCCTGGGAAAGTAACACCAAGCTCCGCATGTGGCCGCCATCTTGGTCCGTGAAATGAGCAATTTCTCCTTGACCTCTCCGTGCTTGGTGAGCCGATCTGGATTCGATGGTGACAGGTAGCTTTATGGAGTCGTTTTTTCTGTATACCGAGATTCTGCTAACCACACACCGGCGAAACAAGCCTACACCTTCGTACCATCACCAGATGCTGTGTCGGTGCTGGAGGCACTAAAATAAGTTTAATGTGTTGAAATACGCAAGAAGAACAATATAATTGTAAGAGATCCATGGAGATCACTGGCGGATCCAGGGGGGGGGGGCCCAGGGGGCCCGGGCCCCCCCCCGAGACAAATCAGCACCCCCCCCCCCCCCCCGCGATGCTGCGCGGGCTGCGCAAACCAGAGCCTGGCGCGAAACTTTGACGGATTCAGAACGTTTGTATCCGAGCACAGGAAATTCGGAATGTCGTTTCCTGTGACTTGCCAGTTAACTAAGATGATAAGCAGGGGCCCCAAGCGTCAAAGCGCACCTGCATCCTCGTGACAGCGCGGTGTAGAAAAAAGAAAAGCTGCGAGCCTGTTTCCATTTGACAATGGGCTTTCGAGTAGCCACCTTCTGTCACGAATTTCAGTATTTTTTGTTGCTTTATTTTGGTTGTGCCTCTGTTCAGCACGTGTTTTTCTTTCTCACTGAATCCGTCTCTGTCAATTCCCGCTTCCACTTATCGGATTATCTTTGGAGGTGCCCGCGTCTCTGCCGCTAGGACAAGGCCGCCGGACAGCTCATTGCCACTTTCCTGAAAGGGAGAAATTGTAGACATGTGTTTCTGTCGAGGCCAGTCGTCGGGAGTTTTTATTTTTATGTTTTGCTTGGGTAGCTTGGTCCGAGTAGGAAATGACTTCCCCCGACCTTGACCTCGGAGACCCTGGTAGGTGGCGGGAGAAGGGCGGACCCCCGACGGGCCGGTCAGGTCGGCTGGTCGTTCCTCCCGTCGTCTGTTCCCGTGAGTCGAAGTTTTTGGAATCCTTTTGGGCAGGTTGCCCTAGTGTTGCCTTCTCGGCGTTTGCCCTTAGTGGCGTGCTTGCGTACGGGCTTCGGTTTTTCCCTTTTCGGGAAGTGAGTGTGTGTGCGGGGCTGCGTTGCGTCGACCGCCGAGCAACCAGTTCACCACGCCGGGAAAGTCAAGCCTTCGTCGTCCGTCGGACCCAAGACGTCGGTGAGTCTTCGGACTTCGTTTGAACTTTCCCTGGACTTTGGGTTCACCAGTGGAGCATTTTCCTTCCTCGGAACTTTCGTTTTCAATGCGTAGGCGAACGTTGTTCCCGGCTGCATTTGTGCCGCGAGCGGCGAGTTGTTTCGCGTTGTGTCGGGAATTGAGTGCTGTTTTGTTGTTCTTCGTGGCCCCGCCGCCCGAAGTTTCGTCAGTGTGTTGTTGTGGGTGTAACGCGTGTTGCGTTTGGTTGAGTTTTTCGTGTGCAGCCGTGCGCGGCTTTTTATCGCTTCTTATTAAATTTCTTGTTTTTCTTTTTGTTCTTTTATTCCTGCGTGTCGTCGCCTTTCTCTACTTTACACCGGGCGTGGACCTATCGCTTGTCACCGGTCCGAACCTAGCATTTTTATTATTTTTCAATAATTTCTCGTTTAATCTCGGAGTGTTTCATTTATCGGGTTTATTAACCCCCCCCCCCTCCCACACACACGCAAACACACACACTGTGACACCTTCACCGTCGGCCTCGGAAGGCTTCGGCCGACCTGAGGGGATTAAACGTCGCCATCCCCGAACAGAATAAAGAATTCGAAAATACGGAGATTTGAGCACGACAGAAATATGAAACCCTTCCAGGGGCGTCAGGGTGATTGGTCTTTGAGGGTCATTACTTCCCTTCGAGCACCCTGTCCAGGCGAGCTGCCTTCGAGCTACCATTAGCACTTCTTAGTGGGAAAGACTACGGATTACCAACTTCAAAAACCTTTTGTTGCCTTTTCCAAGAATTCATTCATAGAAGCAAAAAAAAAAATAAAAGAGGAGCTAGCGTTATTGTGAACAATCTTAACGTTATTGGCTGTCACTCCAATCCCTTCAGGTCTCCGCGTAGGGACATTTAAATAACTGAACGGCAACGAGCAATTGAATTTTATTCTCGTAATTTGTGGTTAGAGTTTGTTTCTGTATAGTGTCTGAGCCGATCAAGTCTTGCTTGCCCGTTTCGACCTTATCGGATACATAACATGCAGCGCAGAGAAAATGGTAAGCCTTTTTTATATTGCCCTTAACTTATTTAGTGCTTGTTGGTCTGGTTATATGTTAAAACAACCAAGTCAGGCTAATACTGTTCTGAGGACATAATTTGATAAAATATTCTAACTTATTTCGTAGGCCTTATTGTACCACGCATTCTGGTGTAGGGCGTTTTGGCAAATGTTTCGTCACATAATAGCCGACGCACAAATTTTTTCTGGCAATCTCAAAATCTGAAATTTATTATGAGGATTCGATATAGATGTTGTCTAATTGAACTCGACAGCGGTGATGAGAGGTTCTGTCGCACATGAGTATGGTTCAGTCTTTCTGGTAAATACTGGAAAACCCAAAAATTAACCTCCACACTGGTTTTATATAAAAAAGTAACAAAAAACTGGAATTGGAGTTGCTCTTAAACATCTGAAACCCAAGATTCATGGGAAGGAAACCTGTATTACAGCTTTATTTTGTTTTGAACGGGAACACCGCCCACACTAACTGTCCGCGAGGCTGCTTCTTCCTTCGGACCTCCTTATCGCCTTTCTTTCTCTTATCTGTACGGGATTCACGCGCATGCTCCATTGGAGGTAAGGGAATCCTATGCCCGTTCTTCTTCAACATAGGTCCTGATAAACTCCGGTTTTTTTCGCGAGTCAGCCTTGTCAACCTCCAGAGCGCTGTCTAGCTAGCTGGAGCTTTCATTGCTTCGAGCGCGTCTCCACGCGTTGGTGCTGCCTTCATGGTCTGGTAGGGTTTCGTGTTTTCAGGGTTTACTTTTTAAAGTTTTTTAGAATTCGTGGATGCTTTTTCGGGGTTTACTTTATCCCGCAGATTCTGTGTTCTTTGGTGACAACTTTTGGTGTTGGACGAGGAAACGGGGTTTATCTGAGATTATGTTGAAGAAAATGTGGTATGTGACTCCTCAATCACCGCGGAACATTCGCGTGACCCTAATAATCGCAAAACATCCCCATGCAAAAAAAAAAAAAAAAGAGATGTGGGAATCGGGAGCAAAAACCATCCTCGCGGACAGTTCATTGGAGGCAGTGTTTTGTGCCAAAATAAAACTGTATATGAAGATTTTCTTTCCACAAAGGTTGGGGTTTTCTTATTCAAGGACCGATTTTGATAAAACCGATTTGGGGTTTAATTTTTGTGGTTTATCGGGATGTACCAAAAACCCAAACCATAGTCTTAGGTAGTGCGAAATGAGCACAATGTTAAATCAAGATTCTGTTATCCCTTGCTTCGAAGCGTGAGATATTGCAATCGTGTCTTGAATTGCGACACTTCATGTCGCTGAGGAGGAAAGACATCTCTCTACCATTTATACGCGTCTTTAAACAAAGATCCAACACGCAATGAGGTGCGCGGCGAGTGTTCCTCCCCCCCCCCCCCCCCCCCGCCCCCTCTTTTTATTCTTTTTTTTTTATCCTGGGGCCCCCCCTTGGGGGATTTTCTGGATCCGAGATGGGAATGATTAATAAGTTGATTGCATACAGAGCGCCAAAGATTCTTATGTTGGCGAGGAACGCTTCCAGTACGATGATGCTCCATGGTGATCGTGGCGCGACTGGTTTAGAACGACCCTCTGGAAGCTTCGAAGATTTAAATGGACCAAGATGGCGATTTTCATGGCAACGTAGACCGATTAGCCAATCGCCTTGCGAGGTTCGGGTCGTCTGTATGTTAGTATCCGTTTGTGTCCGGCTAGTAGGTAGGGAAGGCAATGGCGCTACTTTCCCAGGATCCAGTGACTTTAGGGGGAGCCAGTTCTCCCAGGAGGTAGGGTAGATGTTGGGTGTGAACTCGTTGTAAGGTGTCACGTATAAGTGGTCTCGTGTGCGAACATTCCCACATCGTGTGTAATAGACCGATCTCACCAGCCAGTTTGACTACGCCACCGCTGCCGCAATGCATCGAGGGAACTTTAGTCTTTCTGCACGTGCCCGAACCTCGCTGGAACTCTGCGCGTGAAGAGCGAGACACTGCACGAGCCGCCTTGGTCACTGCCGCCTGCCTCTTGTGAACTAAAGTTATGGCGGCGTCGAGCGCATCGCCGAACGCTTGCTGAGATCGGTCTATTGGAAGGAAAGTAAGCCTCCGCAGCGCGGGCAAGAGAGGCTTCCGGAGAGCCCTGTATGAAGTGCGTATAGTGGGGGGTCATGAGTGTGAGTTTGAAAACGTCGTAAGATAACGCCCTCTTCCCGTGTGAATTTGGGAGGAGAAAGGGGAGAGTTGAGGCGGTCGTGTTCAGTTCTTTAGAATAACTGCTCGGACTTTGTGTAGTTACTTACGGTGTTCAAGGGGTTTATTGGATTCCAGGCCAGAGGGTGGGAGGCCCCGGATTTCTTTCAGAGCTGGAGAGCGTGTGCGTTTTTGAATTTCCTACCATGCCCTGATTGGAATCCGCTGAATAGTGACGTGTCGAGGATAGTGAGTGGTTAGGTGTTGTTGGGCGAGGGAGTGTATGTAGGGTGCAGAGTGTTGTCCCGGACATTTGGACAGGCTCCTTGATTCTCCGTGCGGTTGAGGATCCGACTGCGGCGGTGTATGAGGAGGTGATGACCACTGCGATGGCTAGTGTTTCGGCCGCCGTGGAAGAGGGCACCTCATCATATAGAGTGGTATGAGAGTAGGTGCGGCTAGTAACTACCGTGTGGCACCAGTCAGGGTTATGACTGGCAGCAGTGTAATATACGACTGTATTCGGAGGTTCCCCTTGCTTGGTGAGGCGTTTGACAAGATCGATGACATGTTTTGCGGCAGGGGAAAACCTGGAGGTGTGGCAGGTCAGTCTCATGGTGGTGGAGTTGGAGGAAGTGGCGAGTGGCGTAAGTATTGTAGTGTTGGTGGTCTGGTATTTGTCGACCTTGTTTCCAAGTGCCTAGTCGTTGATGTTGCGCATGGCGATGTATCGTAATGCGTTCATTCAGAGTGCGGTAGGAAAGTGCCAATTTGGGCTGTAGGTGGTTGGGTGCGAACCGTGGGACCCCCAGTGTGCGTCGGCTGCACTTAGGTAGCACGGTGTTGAGTCTGCGGGTGATGGTGGCGTTAGGGAGGTTGCACATGATGCGGATGTACACCAGGGCTTAGACCATTTGCTGAATCTCGTGTCTTTTGAGGACACGGTGGTGCTTGGAATCTCTACTGGGCATGTGGTTTATTTGGTTGATTTGTTTGATGATAAGTACTGTCTACTCGTCCGCATTGCCTTACTGTTTTAGGAGGAAGCCGAGCACTCGAGTTGTGCGGTGGTGATTGATGGGAGTGCCGTTCATGTGTAGCTGATTGAGAGCTCTGTAGTCTTGTGCCCTCGCGTCCCGTATCGTTAGAGACGGCGGCGTACTTGGTCTGTTTCGGGGTGCATGTGAGGCAGAGTTGGGTGATGTGGGTATTGATTGCGTTTAGGCTAGATATGTTTTGGTTGTTTTCTTTGTGTAAATAAACTTTACCCTTACCCTTATCCTGCGACATTGCTTCTTGGCTGGCTGGGGAGCCGGTGCAACACCAGATGGTGATGCCGTCTGCGTAGATGTGTTGAAGATAAGGGACTGAGTGAAGCTAAAATGGAAAGTCCTTTAAAGGTGCCTTGCAAGGACTTTTTTACTGGTTTTTAATTTGCACCGAACCTGAGCGCACTGAACGTAGCAGTAACTTAATGAAACTTTTTCTCGAATTTCGCTTTAGTTTAAAAGTTATAGGCAAATTAAGATTACAAAAACAAGCAAAAAATAACCTCCTTCATGACGTCCTTGGTTGCTTGAGTGGCCGGGAACTAGAGGAGCGGTATTGAGCTCAGCGAGCGCTCACGGCTGCCGCACCCCGTGTCCGACGGCTTGAGAGGGCGCCACTAGAGCATGTTCTGGCTAGGATGTATGAAGCGGGCAGCCAGGGCGGCTCGCATTGCATTTTCTCCGCGATTAAACACTAATTCGGCATGACACATCATTAGCCACAAACAACAGCAAACACGGGGTAAATATCAATTCAGAATGGAAACCACTTCGTGCTGCCATACCGCCAAACGGCGAAACCGTACGACAAGCCTGTTCGCCACGTACATCCGGGACCTTTCTAAGCTCGCCGGTCGTCGGCGCCTGATCCCACCAGTGTTGCGGAGTTGCCACTCCGGAGTTGGAATGATTCTGGAATCATTCCGAATTTTCGCGACCCCGGAATGGAATGGGAATGGAATGGCGGCAACGTTGAGGGAAATGGAATGGGAATGGAATTAGATGCCTTTTGCCCGTAATGGAATGGAAATAGAATGGGCCCGGTTCTTCTATTTTTTGTGTGTGTTTACGGTCAGCTAAATTTGAGCCAGTCAGCGAGCCAGTTGCTCAGAAATAAAATGAGCGGGCGGGAAACAGCTAGCCCACGTGGAGCTCTAACAGACTTATACGCAAAAAATACAATAAAAAAAGTCAAAGTAAAGAGCAGAGGGGGGAGGGAGGGGGTGGGTGGGGTGGCGGTGGCGCCTTTGCGCAGGCGATGGGCTTCACAGGCGTTACACGAGAGCGAGCGAAACAAGAAACCAAGCACCAAGCAAAAGAAACGAAGGCATGGAGAATGCACGCGCGCACAAACTAAGATCTGGGAGCGGGGAACGACTCATAACTCGCAGAGCTCTGATAACTCGTTGACTCGCTCGCCGCCGAAAGATGATCAGTTATTGTTTTCTTCTAGTTCGAGGAGCGTTGTTTGGCAGGTGGCCAACCCTGCTGCCTTCCACGTTCATTGGAGCGCGCTCCTTTGAAGTGCGAAATCTGGATTTGCTTCGGCATTAAAACAAAGCGAGATTCACTTCTCTCTTCTCCTCTTGCGCTTTGCTCCGACGCTTGTCTTTTTATACTGCATTTTTACGTGTAAGTCCACCTTTTACTTGGTCTTTCTTCCGATGCTTGTTTTCTGTGTTACGTGTTTTACATTCGAGTGGGGTAGGGTTACAAGCAAGCTAGCGGATTCCCGCTCATTTCCTTTGACTTTAGGCTCTGCCTACTGTGTTTCACCTTGTGATGAACAGCTGCGGACGCTACGAGTCGCTCCAGTCAATTCAGCACCGTGAGGGGACTATACGAACGGCGCATTGCTGCGCCCCAGGGTCACGCGACACTCGGAAGGCGCTGGATTGGTTTCAATGGCTCTCATGCTGGTGCTGTCTGTTCCGGTCCATCGTAAGGTGAAGTAGATTGTCGTCACCGCTCTTGTCGCGTGACCGAACTGACTAGACCCGCAGAAAGACAGTTTCGTGACATGGTCTATACAGTCTCTCGTGCTGTGCCGTAGAGGTTGCACTTTGGCAGAGGATGTGTTCTTGCCACTGTGCATAGAGTCGCTTCCGGCAGCGTACTAGCCGTGTTGCTGTGCAGGTATTTGAAGAATACAGTAATATAGCTGATTTCTACGCCACGCACAAACTGCATATTTTTAAGGTCTTATCAAACAAACACGCTGCCCGCGTATGTCCTAAAAGAGAAATGCAAAAAAGTTTGCAAAAAAAATAGTGGATTTAAGTTTTGCTGTTTGTTGCGAGCCACGTGGTCGAAAGACCGATGTTTTAAACAAGCATCGACATATCAAGGGGCCTTCTCGATGTTTGCAGTACAATGTAAACAAACACTTTGTGCCACCAGCGCTCCGCTTAGTAATATCAGTGCTTTTTTGAGGCATTTTGCATTTTCTTTTTTGCATTTGTCTATGCGTTTAATAATGTCAGCTTTATGCCGCTTATGCCGGCAACACAATGTAGCTGTCAAGTGCCAATTTTCATGTTTAGGGATTAGGGAATGGAATGGAACGATTCAGCCATTCAAGAGTGGGAATGAGCCCAGTGTCCCCATTCCTAGGAGTTGAAAGGAATTGAATTATCGCAAACTCTAATTCCCCGGAATGGAATTGGAATGGAATGGGGGTGCCCATTCCGCAACACTGGATCCCACTACACCTTTCTAGTATGCGCCGCCTTTTCCACCGCTTGGTGGCGGGTATATCGACGGGTAATTTCTTGTTTCCGTACTTCATAAACTGCATTTGTTTCTTTTCTGATCTAAAATATTGAACAAAAATTTCTTTTATGAATAATTGAAACTGTTCGCGCGACTTACATTTTGTATTTCGACTAAAAAGAAGCTTTTTAGTAACTCTGACCAGTAGTAAGCCCAGGACCAGAGACGTCACATGTCGCGCGCTTTCGATACCGCGGGTCGCCCCCGTAGGTGGAGGAGGTTTCCGCGTCGTTCGGTTAAACTATGACGCACTGATATTTAATTACTCTCTCCGTGCCCGCTGGCTTGCCCGAACCCCAAGAGACGTGGAAACCGCAAAAAAAAGTAGACGCCTAAATATGATTGCAGGGCCCCTTTAAGGGTATAGCTGAAAAAATATGTGGTGGAAAGCATAGCCCCCTGCCCAACTCTGGCGGTTAGGGTATGGTTGGGGGATATGAAGTTAAGTACAGTACAGTATACACACATACAAGTCGTCGACTTCTCTTTGTACTGATCGGTCTGTTAGAAAGGGTTCAACGTAATTACATATTCTGGAGCCAAATGTCGTGTCCAAAAGTTCTTTTTTTGGTATGGTGTGGTGTGCTACCGT
The DNA here is from genome assembly GCA_037355805.1 of Ixodes ricinus. Lineage (NCBI taxonomy): Eukaryota > Metazoa > Arthropoda > Arachnida > Ixodida > Ixodidae > Ixodes > Ixodes ricinus. The sequence continues at coordinate 1,336 of JAZHYW010043649.1, read as the reverse complement.
GTCGAAAGCTTTATGTATGTCAACGTCGGCTATGTTTCCTGGTTGCGTGGTGCTGGAGTGGTGAAACACATGTTCGAAAATACGAAGCGTGGCGTCTTGTGTGCCAACACGGGATTTCAAGCCGGTCATTGTGTATGCCAGGGAGCCTGTGGCTTCTAAGTGCCATTGGAGGCGATTTACAGCTATTTTTCCGAAACTTTTCATACACACAAGATGGATGAGATAGGGCGGGGGTTATTGACCTAGTGGGGCTCGTTCATATTAAAAAGATAATTGATTCTGATAGTTCAGGTACCACGTGGATCGGGAGGGGGCAGTCCTGTGGGGTTTGATTTGTGGGGGGGGTAAAAGTGTGTTTTATGCGAGAGTCTCCGGGTCTGTTTGTGCGAGTATGAGGAGTTTTATTAGTGTGTCTAGGTTTAGCACGTTCAAGGAAAGAGCGAAGGATCTGTCAGGCTCAAGGTGTGTGTAGCTGTCCGTTAAACTGATCACGTCTGTTGAGCCAGCTCTCGGTATTCAGGGCTTGCGCGTATTCCTGAGCCTCCGCTGTGATAGCCTGTGTTATGTGATGGAATTAATAACTGACAACCTCAAGGAAGACAGACACAAAGGGCGTTCCTTCTGTTCGACAAACCTCCTTCTCTTCTGTTTTTTTTTTCCGTCCGAGCTCGCGCAAAACGAATCACACACACAGCCTGTACGGAATTCTTCATGTGGTGGTTGGTCTTTTTATTTCTTCAGCCTTTCTGTCATCCGGTGGCGCTTGTTGCACAGCAGAGGAGGTGTGAGTCTACGTGCGGGTATTCGTGGGTGTTTATTATGTGGTTGGTGTGTTTACAATATGAGGAGTTGAGAACGTTCACCCCACTTGGTAAGAGGAAGGGGTAGGTTGGCAAGTTCCGCTCGGATTCTATCCCATTTGACCATCTTAGTTCGAAAATTCGGCCGGCTCGTCTGCAAGCTGGGCACGCAGGGAGCCCTCGCCAGGCGCTCGAGACCGGCCTGCTAGAAGTCATCAGCCCATGGCAGCCCCGCAAATACCACCATCGCGAAGACCGCTGCTAGGCCTACGGTCTTTACTCTCTTCACCATCCCATCACCATCATAATCCCCCACATCATCATCATCACCACCATCTATTTTGTTAATAGGTCAAACGTCCTTCAGGTGGGCGACATAAACACGCAATGTGCATGGGTTAACTGCCTTTCCTCGTCGCCTGCATGCCTGGAGGCTTACTCAGGAGTGTTAGAAACCACTATTGAACCTATTGAACCGATTGATGGTTCGCAGGCCTCCCTGTGAGCACGTTCGGCAGGTCTGTGGGTAGGTGAGG